>ML789439.1:42419-80789 GCA_009831015.1 Picea engelmannii
TGATTTATTATATAAATTTGACCTAATTTTTATTTTTTTAATATTCTATTAACCTTTTTAATAATATACTACACTCTTTGTACATTACAATTACATCTCACTTCAAGATACCTTTATGTAATTAATTATTTCTTTTTACTTTTCTTTTGTTGAGAGTGGAGTTCATATTTATATTATATAATGATGAAATATAGTATTTATAATAAGTATGTTTGGTGGAAACAAAAATCAATTTAAAGATTTTTTTTAAATTAATTTTGGGTTGAAGTTTTTGATGCAATTTTTTTGATGATAACATTTTATTTTTGGTTAAATATTCTATTTTTGTTTTTTTGGCGATGTAAGATAAAATCACTATTTTTTGTTGTTTAAATTGTATAAATGGATTCAATTTGTTGAAAAATTCTAGAGACATTCCGATTATACAAACTTAACAAAATGAAACAAACTTAGCAAAATCAAATAGAAAAAATCACCAGAAAAAAGCCAAAAAATAAAAAGTTTAGACTAAACTGTAAAGAATTGACATTAATAACTTCTAATTAATGGGTGGAATTTCCAAGATGCAAAACATTATAATGTCCATACTAATTAATGAGTTGAATTTCCAAGATGCAAAACATTATGATGTCCATAGAGAGTTAGTTTTAATTGTAGTAAATTTTAGAGTAATTTCTTTTTACAAATGATTCATAACATTTGATAACAACTAGATGTTTGTCTTAATAGCTCTAAACTCTATTTAAAACTTCTTTTATAAAAAAATAATTAGATGTCAACCAACTACTAGTTTAATGATCTCCATTTTAAGATTTGAGTTTTCTTTTGTGCAAATATAATAGATGATAACCATGTGTATGTGCTTGTCTTAATATCCATTATTTTAGGAGTTACGTTTCCTTNAAAAAATAATTAGATGTCAACCAACTACTAGTTTAATGATCTCCATTTTAAGATTTGAGTTTTCTTTTGTGCAAATATAATAGATGATAACCATGTGTATGTGCTTGTCTTAATATCCATTATTTTAGGAGTTACGTTTCCTTGTGAATTTTAAATTTGGCATCAAGTTAAAATGCTTAAATGGCTACGAAGTTGGAGTTGCAAAAATTAGGTAAAAAATGATTTAGGGAAGGACAAATATTTACTTTTGTTATAGACTTGATACTTTATCTTCCACACTCTTGTGCAACTCAAAAAAGGTTTTAAACCTTGTGCACGTTTCCTGGATCCAACGACTGTTGGTCCACATGCTCAGATTTGATGGCCCAGATCTGATCTCTTCTACTCTCCTTAGTGTCTGGACATGGATTCGACGGTCCAGATCTTCTCCTTTACAATGGATCTACGACTATGGTTTTATCCTACCACAACTCCTCCTAAGCTTCATAACACGACCAATCTAACCGCTTGACACTCTTGACACTCATAAACAATCTAAGGTTCGAAATTAGTCCTCCAAACATAATTTCCTCTCAAAACCTCGGGTCCAAAGACCACTTATCCGGCCCATCCAGGCTCAGCGTTGAAAACATGGTTCTGATACCATATTGTAACGTCCTCGACCATCAACCCTTTTGCTGGGCGACGCTACTACGTGGAAACATTCTCATACTTATATATTATGCATTTAAAAGAAATTAAATGGCTTAACAGAGTAGACATACAATTACTGCTAACTACATAAATAATTCAATCAACAGTAAACATCATAGCAACAAAATACATGATAATTTTGCAAGCATCACAGACATGCATTTAAAATCTGAATTTAAACACATGCATATACTTATCTTTGAAACTATAGTAACTCTTGCATATACATACTTCTGAGGGAAGAAGGTCAAGGAGTGCAGGTAGACACCATCATCACTCCCAAGATCACTCCAAGAAAAGGATACACAGTAGTTCCAGCCCATATCCTACCAGAAAGCACAAGAGATCGAGAGTGGATGAATTGAAGGGAGAGATGAATAATATTAAGCCGCCTACATTTGATGGAGAGCATAAGTAGGAGGAAGATGTCGAAACATGGTTGCTTGGCATGAGGAAATATTTCCAACTGCAGAATTATTCCTCTCATGCAGAAGGAAGAATTGCAATGTATCAACTAAAGGGAAATGCATCCATGTGATGGGATCAGCTTGTGCAGGTCTAGCACCTTAGAGAGAAATATATCACTTGGAAGGAATCCAAGAGGTATTTCGAGAATAAATACTTGACTAAAAGATACTACGACAGAAAGATGAATGAGTTATTTGAACTCAAGTTGGGCAGCATGACCATGGATGAATACGAGCGAAGATTTTTGGAATTACTAAAGTATGATCCATTCATCGAGGATGAAATTGTCAAGATTCAAAGGTACCTGAGTGGACTGCCACCTTCCATTGGGGACAAGATCTAGTATGATGACCCAAAAACTATGGAAGAAACGATAAGAAGAGTGAAATTCTTATATGAACAATAGAGAGAGAAGCCTATGTTCCAGAAGGCTTGGGAAGACAAGAATAAATTCCAGATGGATCAGAGAAAGAAGGGAAACAAACCTCCCTTTTTCAAGAACAATCCTCAAGGATAGCCATCATTTAGAGAGCTGAGAATGGCAAAGCCAAGACAGATGCCCATTCAATGTTGGGGCTGTAAAGAGAACCACAAGTACAAAGATTGTCCCCATAAAAATGGAAAAGAGAGAGCTGTCCATAATGTTCATCATTGTCCCCATAAAAATGGAAAAGAGAGAGCTGTCCATAATGTTCATCAAGATGAAATAGTGGAGGAAATGGGCAGTAGAATGCCAAGAATCTACATAGCTCTGGACAACAAGCAAGTTGAATATCAGTCGCACATGATTGAAGTGGGAGGTATGATTAACAATCAACCCTTTACAATTTTAATTGATTCATGGGGCTAGCCATAGTTATATAGATCCTAAAGTGGTGGAAAGTTTTCATTTGTCGAGAAGTAAACATGAAAAGTCTTTGTTAGTGTAGCTGGCTACAGGAACCAAGAGGAAAGTCATTGAGTTGGTTAAGTCCTATCTTGTGGACATGAATGGACTGAGCACAAAGGATGAATTGAATGTTCTTCTTTTAGGTTATTATGACTGTCTAATTGGGATGGATTGGTTGGATCAACACCATGCCATATTAGACTGTCATAACAAGGCATAAACTTGCCTTGATGAGAAAGAGAATATAAAAACAGTCTAAGGAATTCCCAGAGCTGTTGCTATTAGAGAAATCTAAAAAATGCAGCTGAAGAAGTGCTACAGAAAAGGATGTCAATTATTTGCAGCCCATGTGGAGGAAACACCTAAGGATAAGGTATCAAAGATTGAAGACCATACGATACCAAAGGAGTTTGAGGATGTATTTAAGGAGATACCCAGACTACCTCCGAAAATAGATATAGACTTCTCAGTAAATTTGATGCCCAAAGCAACTCCAGTGTCAAAATATCCTTACAGGATGAGTACGCCAAAGCTAAAAGAGTTGCAACTGTAGCTTGAAGATCTTCTGAAGAAGGGGTATATACACCCAAGTGTGTCACCTTGGGGATCCCCAGTTCTTTTCGTGAAGAAGAAGGACGGAACACTGAGGTTGTGTATCGATTTCCGATAATTGAACAAAGTAACTGTAAAGAACAAATACCCTCTGTCGAGGATTGATGACATCTTTGATCAGTTGAAGGATGCAAAGATATTTTCGAAGATAGACCTCAAGTTGGGATATCACCAAGTAAGGATAAAATATGAAGACATCAACAAGACCACCTTTAGAACAAGGTATGGTCATTACGAGTTCACAGTGGTGCCGTTTGGGTTGTCAAATGCAGCCACTGTTTTTATGTGCCTGATGAATGGTGTATTCAAGGACTATCGGATGGTGTTGCAAGTGCTAAGAGAGCACCAGTTGTATGCCAAGTTGAGCAAATGCTCTTTTTTATCAGGAGCAGATCCATTACTTGGGGCATATTATTTCGAAGGAAGGGATAGTTGTAGATCCTGAGAAGATTGAGGCCATTAGAGAATGGTTAGCACCAAAGAATGTGACAGAATTCATATCCTTCATGGGTCTAGCTGGATATTACAGAAGTTTTATCGCAGGGTTCTCGAGGATAGCTCACCCTATCACTTCCTTGCAAAGGAAGGAAAACAAGTTTCAGTGGACAGATGACTGTGAGAAAATATTTCAGCAATTGAAGCAATTGTTAACCAGTGATCCAATCTTAAGGATTGCAGACCCAAACAAATATTTTGTGGTGTGCACTGATGCATGCAAAGAAGGATTGGGAGGAGTCCTCAGTCAGAATGGATTCGTAATCTGTTATGAATCCAGAAATTTGAAAGAGAACGGAAGGAACTATGCAACTCATGATTTGGAGTTGGCAACCATAGTTCACGCTTTAAATAAATGGAGGTATTAACTCATGGGAAGGAGGTTCGAACTCAAAATAGACCATAATGGTCTGAAGTATTTGTTTGACTAGCCAACCTTGAATGCTAGTTAGAGTAGGTGGTTAGAGTTTCTCTTTGAATACGATTTTGATATCAAGCATATCAAAGGGAAGGAGAATAAAGTGGCTGATGCACTCAGTAGGAGAGTACACAAATTACATGCTACAACCATTATCATGTGCCGAAATGATTTAAAGGGTAGAATTTCAGAGGCTGCAAATACAGATTTGCAGTACAAGGATTTGGTAGAAAATCTACAATAAGGTAAGATGCCACATAAAGTAGCGAATTATAAATTGGAAACCGATGGAACACTTCTGTACAAGAACATAATTTATGTACCTAATGTCTAGGATGTAAAACTTATGATTTTTCATGAAATAAATAATGTGCCTTATGTAGGTCACCCTGGATATCAGAAAACCGTAGCAGCAGTCAAGAGCCATTACTTTTGGCCAGGTATGAAGAAAGTGATTGCTGAATACATCGCCAGATGCATGGAGTGTCAGAAGGTTAAAGCTGAGCACAGACACCCAGCAGGGTTGCTGCAACCTTTACCCATTCTTGAGTGGAAGTGGGAAGTGGTGACAATGGATTTCATCACCGGGTTGCCCAGAGCTGAAAAACAACACGATTCAATCATGGTGGTGGTGGATAAGCTTACGAAAGCTGCCCATTTCATTCCATTAAAGACTACTCACAAGGTAGTGGATGTTGCCGACGTCTTTATGAAGGAAGTGGCACGATTGCACAGAATTCCCAAGACAATTGTGTCTGACAGAGACCTGAAATTTACTTCAAATTTCTGGAAGGGGTTGTTCAAAGGATTCAAAACGAATCTGAATTTTATCACAACTTATTATCCTGAGTTTGATGGACAGATAGAGAGGGCGAACAGAGTAATAAAAGACACTCTAAGGATGTATGTGATGGACAAACCATCAAAATGGGAAGACTACCTGCACTTGGTAGAATTCGTTTACAATAATGGGTATCACGCATCGTTGAAGATGATCCCATTTGAAGCACTTTATGGTAGAAAGTGCAATACTCCAATAAGCTGGGATAATCCAACTGATAGGGCAGTGGTTGAGCCTGAGTTGCTCAAGGAAGTGGAGGAACAAATGCTAAAAATTAAGCAGAATTTGAAAGCTGTCCAGGACAGAAAAAAAAGTTACGCTGATAAGAACAAAACCCACAGAGAGTTTAAAGTGGGTGACCATGTTTTCCTGAAAGTAAAAGCCAATAGAAGTTCCCTGAAGCTGGGAAACTGTGCCAAGTTGGCAACCAGATTTTGTGGGCCATTTGAAATCCTAGAAAGGATTGGGCTAGTTGCATATATGCTTGGATTACATGAATCCATGAGTATACATAATGTGTTTCATGTTTAATTGCTTAAGAAATATATACCTGATGCTAATCATGTAATTGATTGGAATGTGATTCAGATGGAGCAAGAAGGTGTCCTGCAAGTGCATCCTATGCGCATATTGGACCAGAAAAGAAAACAACTCTAGAATCGATCCATAGGGCTTGTAAAGGTCCAATGGACTTGGTATGGTCATGAGGATGCGACATGGGAGCATGAGGATTCTATGAAGACAGAATACCCACATCTTTTTGAAGATTTTGAAAAATCTTGTTGATGCTGTGTGAAAGTTGCACTGAGGACAGTGCAAAAATAAGGGGAGGGAATTGTAATATCCCCAAGGATGAGCCCTGTTGTAATCATGTTTTGTAGGCCAATGAGCCAAGTATTGATAAGTTGGTAGGATTATGTGTTTATTAGGCTAGAGAGCCTAAGTATCAAGGCTAGAAGCCTGTTTTTGTATATGTATTATGCACAACATTAATAAAAATATAAACATCGCTGCGTGCAGACCGAACACGAAGAAAGAGTGATGGGGGACTAAGCTTCCACAGAGTGGGTAAGGGAAAGGGGGCTGAAAGGTTGGAAAGAGAGGCTAAGTGTTGAGCCTAGGGGCTAATCTTGGGGGCTTAAGTCCTTGGGAATAATAATTTATTATTATTCCAAAAGCTATGTGACAAACATGTTTTTATCCTAAGTCATGGGAGAAGCAACACATGCAGCTCCAAGTTTGCAAAAGGGAATGCGTGCAACACCAGGAAGAAAAGTGTCAACCTGGGCGCATGCAGTTAAAAGTTGAAGCGTCAGCTGAGTTTGGGGTTCATCCTCCATTCTGGTGTCGGCTGCCTGAAACGATGATTTTCGTTTGACCTCTGTATGTCTCACGCAGCTCTGAGCCCCGAAGCCTACGATGTTTCCTGAGAAACTGATAGCTCTATCTGAACTATTGATTTTGTGTTCGACCTCTATGTGGATTCCTTGTCATGCCCTCTAAAAACTAGTGGAAAACTTGTGGATTGATCCATGTCACCTGTGTATCCTGTAAGCCAGTTAATGCGCTCTTACAGAGACGAGCCATACCTGAACTATCTTTGAGTCATTGCCTTCTGTGTTCCTGAGTGGAATTGACCTGTAGCTGTTGCTCTTATCTTCACCTTGCGGGAATTGAATTGAAGTTGACTGAAGAACTAGGTTGTCAGGCCCGTGGTAGAAGAAGCAGGTTGTCAGGCTTGTGAGAAGCTCCCTCCAGGTGAGAGAGTCTACTAGGGAGTGGTTTTCTCCCAGAGAGATTCCAACACCAGCTTCAGAGCTATGAGAATTCCCGATCTGGCCTATTTTCAAGGCCTAGAGAGGGAGGTGAAGCATAGATGGATTGTGTTTGTGAATGTGTATACTCTCAGGTGGAACATACATGTGTGGAATGAGAGTCTGTTAGTAGTGGATGTAAGAAGGCTCCTGGAGAGAATCCTTCGGATTGCTCTGTGTAGTTTTCCTGTAACCTTATCCTAGCCTAGGATTCCCTTGCCTTGGGTGGAGCTTAGTCCCAACTCGGGGGTGACCCACTGTTGAGCGTGATGAGCAGTGAGGTCTAAGGCTGGGAGGTTCGTGGAAGGTCTGGACGTAGTTGGTGGAGTTACTGCAGTTTTAAATATAAGTATATGCATGTGTATAATTTCAATTAAAATGCATATTTGTGATGATTGTGATATTATCATGTATTCCGTTGCAATGATATTTACTGTTGATTTCAATCATTCTATATGTTAGCAATAATTGTATGTTTACTCTGCTTAGCCATTTAACTTCATTTAAATGCATACTACATAAATATGACAATGTTTCTGCGCAGTAATGTCGCCTGGAAAGGGGGTTGATAGCCAGGGACGTTACAATATGGTATCAGAGCCATGTTTTCAACGCTGAGCCTGGATGGGCCGGATAAGTGGTCTTTGGACCCAAGGTTTTGAGAGGAAATTGTGTCTGGAGGACTAATCTCGGACCTCAGAATGCTTCTGAGTGTCAATGGGTTACTTGACCGTGTTACGAAGCTCAGGAGGAGTTACGGTAGAATAAAACCGCAGCCGTAGATCAGCTGTAAAGGAGAAGATATAGACCATCGAATCCACATCCAGACACTAAGGAAAGCGCGCAGAAGAGATCAGATCTGGGCCATCAGATCTGAGCATGTGGACCAACAACCGTTGGATCCAGGGAACGTGCACAAGGTTTAAAAACCTTTGGAGTTGCATAGGAGTGTGGAAATCACGATACGCGAAGCCTCGACGTCATCAGAGCCATCCACCGGGAAGGACACGTGGAGAATGATCAGCCTTTCACTGACTCGTTACTTGAAAAGGTCAAAGGGAAAGTTCGTGAGAATTCACAAAACGCGAATTCACGATTAGATCACAACCCTTCATCAAGGAGAGATCTAGACCGTTAATTGTCCAGGAAGGATTGCGAAATTTTGGGGATCGGAAGAATGAAGGTGGGAGGTTTTTCAACCTTGCAACACACTAAATCCTGATACGCAAAATACCGATGAGATCTGGATCGTCAGATTGTGGGGAAGTTAGGACTGTCAGATTAGGAGCTCTGAAATGTGGGCATTTCGGGAGATCGGCTATCAGGAGAAGTGAGATGTGCGGACACACAAACTCCCGAAGCTCGAAATCGCGAAATCCCGATGAGCCATAGTATTGGGTCAAGTTGATGTCATTGGGATTGACGAGGACACAGGGATGTGTGCCATGTGCCAGTGGATCCCGAAGGAAAAAGTAGACGCAGTAGGGACGGATGATGTCACTCGACGTAACATGGACCTTCTTAAGGACATCATGTGCCACCACCTTTTTTAGTGATATCGGTGTTGTGGGCCCGGGGGTGAGAAAGGTCGAAAGTTCGGAAGTCAGGAGTAGGAGAGGAAAGAGAGTGTGAGAGTCTCCAGGACTGAAACCCCGAAGTTTCATTTATAGAACCTTGTAGATCTAGCGCTTGGTCACGACCTTTGGTCACGTGGGGTTGGGGAAACAGAGGAAAAAGGGCTATGGCCTGAGTGTACTGTAGAGTCAAGCAGAGCTCGGAAAATTCATGGATATTGAACGTTTTCTTGAATCAATTTGTTTTTGAATGTTTTGGAATTTGTTAAGGATTAATGACTTGACAAATTCCGGTTGTCTGCACATTGTGTTTGCATAATTTTAGTGAGTGCCCGAACCGAGTAGAATTTCCACTGAGTGCAAGAGAAATGGAAAGGGCACGAACTGCTTCCAATTCTGAGGATGAATAAAAATGAATGGATGTTCACTTGGGAGTTGAAGGATTGAGCTCCAATGGGCATGGAGAAGAGATAGATAAGGAAGAAGACATCATGAAAATCGTTGAAAAATTGTAGAAAGATGCCCAAATTTGCCGAGAAGATAGCAAAAAGCTCAGAAAATCTCAGGAAAAACAAGGTGAATTTAACATAAATATGTTAAGGAGTTTGGAGAGAATAGAGAAGAATTTGGAGAAGGAGAGTGACTCAAGCATAACAGGGAGTCACCAGACTTCTGAGGGAAGAAGGTCAAGGAGCGCGGGTAGAAACCATCATCACTCCCAAGGTCGCTCCAAGAGGAGGGCACACAGTAGTTCCAACCCATCTCCTACCAAAAAGCATAGGAGATTGGGAGTGGATAAATTGAAGGGAGAGATGAATAATATTAAGCCGCCTACGTTTGATGGAGAGCATAAGAAGGAGGAATATGCCGAAACATGGTTGCTTGGCATGAGGAAATATTTCCAACTACAGAATTATTCCTCTTATGCAGAAGGAAGAATTGCAATGTCTCAACTGAAGGGAAAGACATCCATGTGGTGGGATCAACTTGTGCAGGTCCAACACCTTAGGGAGAAAGATATCACTTGGAAGGAATTCAAGAGGTATTTCAAGAAGAAATACTTGACTAAAAGATACTACGACAGAAAGATGAAAGAGTTCTTTGAACTCAAACTGGGCAGGATGACCATTGATGAATACGAGTGAAGATTTTTGGAATTATTGAAGTATGTTCCATTCATCAAGGATGAAACTGTCAAGATTCAAAGGTACTTGAGTGGACTGCCACCTTCCATTGGGGACAAGATCTAGTATGATGACCCAAAAAATATGGAAGAAATGATAAGAAGAGCAAAATGATTATATGAACAATAAAGAGAGAAGCCTACTTTCCGGAAGGCTTGGGAAGATAAGAATAAATTCCAGATGGATCAGAGGAAGAAGGGAAACAAAAATCCCTTTTTCAAGAACATTCCTCAAGGACAACCATCATTTAGAGAGCCAAGAATGGATGATGTAGGGGAAAAAAAGCCAAGAAAAACGGCCATTCAGTGTTGGGGATGTAAAGAGAACCACAAGTAAATATATTGTCCCCATAAAAATGGCAAAGTGAGAGCTGTCCATAATGTTCAACAAGCTAAAACAATGGAGGACATGGGTAGTAGAATGCCAAGGATATACAAAGCCCTGGACAACAAGCAAGCTGAATATCAGTCGCACATGATTGAAGTGGAAGGTATGATTAACAATCAACCCTTTACTATTTTAATTGATTCATGGGCTAGCCATAGTTATATAGATCCTAGAGTGGTGGAAAGTTTTCATTTGTCGAAAAACAAACATGAAAAGTATTGGTTAGTGCAACTCGCTACATGAACCAAGAGGAAAGTCACTGAATTGGTTAAGTCCTGTTCTGTGGACATGAATGGACTGAGCACAAAGGATGAATTGAATGTTCTTCCTTTAGGTTCTTATGACTGTCTAATTGGGATGGATTGGTTGGATCAACACCATGACATATTGGGTTGTCGTAACAAGGCATTCACTTGCCTGGATGAGAAAGATAATCGGAAAACAATCCAAGGAATTCCCATAGCTGTTGCTATTAGAGAAATCTCAGCAATGTAGCTGAAGAAGTGCTACAGAAAAGGCTGTCAATTATTTGCAGCCTATGTGGAGGAAACACCTAAGGATAAGGTGTCAAAGATCGAAGACCATGTGGTACTAAAGGAGTTTGAAAATGTATTTAAGGAGATACCTGAACTACCTCCGAAAAGAGATATAGAATTTTCAGTAAATTTGATGCTTGGAGCAACCCTAGTGTCAAAAGCTCCTTATAGAATGAGTACGCTAGAGCTGAAAGAGTTGCAATTGCATCCTGAAGAGCTTCTGAAGAAGGGGTATATATGCCCAAGTGTGTCACCTTGGGGAGCCCCAGTTTTCTTCTTGAAGAAGAAGGATAGAACGCTGAGATTGTGTATCAATTTCAGATAATTGAACAAAGTAATTGTAAAGAACAAATATCCTCTACCGAGGATTGATGATCTCTTCGATCAGTTGAAGGATGTGAAGATCGTTTCGAAGACAGAACTCAAGTCAAGATATCACCAGGTAAGGATAAAAGATGAAGACATCATCAAGACCACCTTTAGAACAAGGTATGGTCATTACGAGTTCACAGTGGTGCCATTTGGGTTGTCGAATGAACCCGTTGTTTTTATGTGCCTAATGAATGGTGTATTCAGGGACTATCTAGACAAGTTTGTCATAGTCTTCCTGGATGACATTCTGGTATATTCCAAGTTGGAGGAAGAGCATGAACAACATCTTAGGATGGTGTTGCAAGTGCTAAGAGAGCACCAACTGTATGCCAAGTTGAGAAAGTGCTCGTTTTATCAGGAGTAGATCCATTACTTGGGGCATATTATTTTGAAGGAAGGGATAGCTATAGATGCTGAAAAGATTGAGGCCATTAGAGAATGGTCAATGCCAAAGAATGTGACAGAATTCATATCCTTCATGGGTCTAGCTAGATATTACAGAAGTTTTATCGCAGGGTTCTCGAGGATAGCTCACCCTATCACTTCGTTGCAAAGGAAGGAAGACAAGTTTCAGTGGACAGATGACCGTGAGAAAATATTTCAGCAATTGAAGCAATTGTTAACCAGTGATCCAATCTTAAGGATTGCATACCCAAACAAATATTTCGTGGTGTGCACTGATGCATGCAAAGAAGGATTGGGAGGATTCCTCAGTCAGAATGGATTCGTAATCTGTTATGAATCCAGAAAGTTGAAAGAGCACGAAAGGAACTATGCAACTCATGATTTGGAGTTGGCAACCATAGTTCACGCTTTAAATAAATGGAGGTATTAACTCATGGGAAGGAGGTTCGAACTGAAAATAGACCATAATGGTATGAAGTATTTGTTTGACCAGCCAACCTTGAATGCTAGTTAGAGTAGGTGGTTAGAGTTTCTCTTTGAATACGATTTTGATATCAAGCATATCAAAGGGAGGGAGAATAAAGTGGCTGATGCACTCAACAAGAGAGTACACAAATTACATGCTACAACCATTAGCATGTGCCGAAATGATTTAAAGGGTAGAATTTCAGAGGCTGCAAATACAGATTTGCAGTACAAGGATTTGGTAGCAAATCTACAATAAGGTAAGATGCCACCGAAAGTAGAGAATTATAAATTGGAAACCGATGGAACAGTTCTGTACAAGAACATAATTTATGTACCTAATGTCCAAGACGTAAAACTTATGATTTTTCATGAAATGCATAATGTGCCTTATGCAGGGCACCTTGGATATCAGAAAACCGTAGCAACAGTCAAGAGCCATTACTTTTGGCCTGGTATGAAGAAAGAGATTTTTTAATACATCGCTAGATGTATGAAGTGCCAGAAGGTTAAAGATGAACACAGGCACCCAACAGAGTTACTACAACCTTTACCCATTCCTGAGTGGAAGTGGGAAGTGGTGACAATGGATTTCATCTCTGGATTTCCCAGAATTGGCAAGCAACATGATTCAATCATGGTGTTTGTGGATAAGATTACGAAATATGCCCATTTTATTCCGTTAAAGACTACTCACAATGCAGCGGATGTTGCCGACGTATTTATGAAGGAAGTGGCACAATTGCACGGAATTCCCAAGACAATTGTGTTTGACAGAGACCCGCAATTTACTTCAAATTTCTGGAAGGGGTTGTTCAAAGGATTCAGAACGAATCTGAATTTTAGAATAGCTTATCATCCCGAGTCTGATGGATAGAGAGAGAGGGTGAATAGAGTAATAGAAGACATGCTAAGGATGTATGTGATGGACAAACTATCAAAATGGGAAGACTACCTGCACTTGGTAGAATTCGCCTATAATAATGGGTATCAAGCATCCTTGAAGATGAGCCCATTTGAAGAACTTTATGGTAGAAAGTGCAATACACCGGTAAGCTGGGATAATCTAGTTGATAGGGTAGTGGTTGGGCCAGAGTTGCTCAAGGAAATGGAGGAAAAAATGCTAAAATCAAGCATAATTTAAAGGTTTCCCAAGACAGGCAGAAACATTATGATGATAAGAACATAACCCACAAAGAGTTTAAAGTGAGTGACCATGTTTTCTTGAAAGTAAAAGCCAATAGAAGTTCCTTGAATCTGGGAAACTGCGCCAAGTTGGCAGCCAGATTTTGTGGGCCATTTGAAATCCTAGAAAGGATTGGTCTAGTTGCATATATGCTTTCATTACCTGCATCCATGAGTATACATAATGTGTTTCGTGTTTCATTGCTTAAGAAATATATACCTGATGCTAATCATGTAATTGATTGGAATGTGATTCGGGTGGAGCAAGAAGGTGTCCTACAAGTGCATCCTGTGCGTATATTGGACCGAAAAAACAAACAGCTCTGGAATCGAGCCATAGGGCTTGTAAATGTCCAGTGGACCTGGTATGGTCCCGAGGACACAACATGGGAGCATGAGGATGCTATGCGGGCAGAATACCCACATATTTTTGAAGATTTTGAAAAATCTTGTTGATGCTGTGTGAAAGTTGCACCGAGGACAATGCAAAAATAAGGGGAGGGGATTGTAATATCCCCAAGGATGAGCCCTGTTGTAATCATGTTTTGTAGGCTGGTGAGCCGAGTATTGATAAACTGGTAGAATTATGTGGTTATTAGGCCAGATAGCCTAAGTATTAAGGCCATAATCCTGTTTTTGTATATGTATTATGCAGAACATTAATAAAATTATAAACATCAGTGCGTGCAGACCGACCACAAAGAAAGAGTGATGGGGGACTAAGATTCCACATAATGGGTAAGGGAAAGGGGGCTGAAAGGTTGGAAGGAGAGGCCAAGTGTTGAGCCTAGGGGCTAAGCTTGGGGGCTTAAGTCCCTTGGAATAATAATTTATTATTATTCCAAAAGCTATGTGACAAAACATGTTTTTATCCTAAGTTCCTGGAAGGGGAAACATGGGCAAAAGGGAACAAAGGATTATGGAGCACATGTAGCCTCATGAGCGACATGTGTCAGCCTTGGCACATGAAATTTAACCCAAAGATTGAGTCGTGGAGGGGGCTCGTCCTCCATTATGCTGTGAGTTGTCTGAACTGTGAGAGTCTGGGAGGTCCTCCATTCTGCTGTCGGCTGTCTGAAATGTGATTTCCATCTGACCTTTGTATGCCTCATGCAACTTTGAGACTCGAAGCCTACGATGTTTCTTGAGAAACCGGTACACCCTCTGTCTGAACTGTTGAGTCTGTGTGCGACCTCTGTGTGGATTCCTTGTCACACCCTCTAAAAACTAGTGGCAAACCTATGGATTGAGCCATGTCACCTGTGTATCCTGTAAGCCAGCTGATCCACTCTTGCAGAGTCGAGCCGTACTTGAACTATCTTTGAGTCACTTCCTTTTGTGTTCCTGAGAGTAATTGACCTAATGTTGTTTCTTTCATCCTGAACTTACGGGAATTTAGTTGAAGACTGGTTGAAGAACCGGGTTGTCAGGTTCGTGGTAGAAGAGGTAGGTTTTCAGGCCTATGAGCATCTCTCTCCAGGTGAGAGAGCTTGCTGGGAAGTGGTTTTGTCTCAGAGTGAGTCCCGCACTAGCTATAGAGCTCTGAGAATTCCTGATACGGCCTGTTGCCGAGGCCCAGAGAGGGAGGTGAAGCACCGATGGACTGTGCTTGTGAAGGTGTATACTCCCGGGCGAAATAGTCATGTGGGGAATGATATTTCATTAGTAGTGGGTGTAAGAAGGCTCCTTGAGAGAATCCTTCCAGTTGCTCCGTGCAGTTTTCCTGTAACCTCAGCCTAGCCTAGGATTCCCTTGCCTTGGGTGGAGCACCCTGGATATCAGAAAACCGTAGTAGCAGTCAAGAACCATTACTTTTGGCTTGGTATGAAGAAAGAGATTGCTGAATACATCGCTAGATGTATGGAGTGCCAGAGGGTTAAATCCAAGTACAGGCACCCAGGAGGGTTACTGCAACCTTTAGCCATTCTTGAGTGGAAATGGGAAGTGGTGACAATGGAATTCATCACCGGATTGCCTAGAACTGACAAGCAACATGATTCAATCATGGTGGTTGTGGATAAGATTACAAAAGCTGCCCATTTTATTCTGTTAAAGACCACTCACAAGGAAAAAAATGTTTCTGACGTCTTTATGAAGGAATTGGCACAATTGCATGAAATTCCCAAGACAATCGTGTCTGACAGAGACCCATAATTTACTTCAAATTTTTGGAAGGGATTGTTCAAAGGATTCAGAACGAATCTGAATTTTAGCACAACTTATCATCTTGAGTCTGATGGACACAGAGAGAGGGTGAATAAAGTAATAGAAGACACGCTAAGGATGTATGTGATGGGCAAACCATCGAAATGGGAAGACTACATGCACTTGGTAGAATTCGCCTACAATAATGGGTATCAAGCATCCTTGAAGATGAGCCCATTTGAATCACTTTATAGTAGAAAGTGAAATACTCTAGTAAGATGGGATAATCCATTTGATGGGGCAGTGGTTGGGTCAGAGTTGCTCAAGGAAATGGAGGAACATATTGTAAAAATCAAGTAGAATTTAAAGGCTACCCAAGACAGGCAAAAAAGTTATGCTGATAAGAACAAAACCCACAGAGAGTTTAAAGTGGGTGACCATGTTTTCTTGAAAGTAAAAGCCAATAGAAGTTCCATGAAGCCGGGAAATTGCGCCAAGTTGGTAGCCATATTTTGTGGGCCATTTGAAATCCTGGAAAGGATTGTTCCAGTTGCATATATGCTTTCATTATCTCCATCCATGTGTATACATAATGTGTTTCATGTTTCATTGCTTAAGAAATATATACTTGATGCTAATCATGTAATTGATTGGAATTTGATTCAGGTGGAGCAAGAAGGTGTCCTACAAGTGCATCCTGTGCGCATATTGGACCGAAAAAACAAACAACTCCAGAATCGAGCCATAGGGATTGTAAAGGTCTAGTGGACCTAGTATGGTTCTGAGGACACGACATGGGAGCATGAGGATGCTATGCAGGTAGACTACCCTCATATTTTTGAAGATTTTGAAAAATCTTGTTGATGCTATGTGAAAGTTGCACTGAGGATAGTGCAAAAATAAGGGGAGGGGATTGTAATATCTCCACGGACGAGCCCTGTTGTGATCATGTTTATGAATTGTAAATCATGTTTTGTAGGTTGGTGAGCCGAGTATTGATAAGCTGGTATGCTTATGTGGTTATTAGGCTAGAGAGCCTAAGTATTAAGGCCAAAAGCCTGTTTTTGTATATGTATTATGCAGAACATTAATAAAATTATAAACATCGCTGCATGCAGACTGATCACGAAGAAAGAGTGATGGGGGACTAAGATTCCACAGAGTGGGTAAGCGAAAGGGGGATGCAAGTTTGTAAAGAGAGTCTAAGTGTTGAGATTAGGGGCTTAAGTCCTTGAGAATAATAATTTATTGTTATTCCAAAAGCTATGTGACAAAACATGTTTTTATCCTAAGTTCCTGGAAGGGAAAACGTGGGCAAAAGGGAACACAAGATTATGGATCACATGCAGTCTCATGGGCGACATGTGTTGGCCATGGAACATGCAATTTAACCCAAATATTAAGCCGTGGAGGGGGTTCATCCTCCATTCTATCGTGAGCTGTCTGAACCGTTAGAGTCTGGGAGGTCCTCCATTCTAATGTCGGCTGTCTGAAATGTGATTTTCGTCTGACCTCTGTATGCCTCACGTAGCTCTGAGACCCAATGCCTGTGATGTTTCTTGAGAAACCGTTACACCCTCTGTCTGAAATGTTGAGTTTTTGTGCGACCTCTGTGTGGATTCCTTGTCACGCCCTCTGAAAACCAGTGGAAAACCTTTGGATTGAGCCATGCCGCCTGTGTATCCTGTAAGCCAGCTGATCCGCTCTTGCAGAGTCGAGCCATACCTGAACTATCTTTGAGTCGCTGCCTTTTGTGTTCCTGAGTGGAATTGACCTAATGCTGTTGCTGTCACCCTGAACTTGCGGGAATTTAGTTGAAGAATGGTTGAAGAACCGGGTTGTCAGGTCTGTGGTAGAAGAGGCAGTTTTTCAGGCCGATGAGCATCTCTCTCCAGGCGAGAGATCTTGCTGGGAAGTGGTTTTATATCAAAGTGAGTCCAACACCAGCTATGGAGCTATGAGAATTCATGATATGGCCTGTTGCTGAGGCCTAGATAGGGAGGTGAAGCACCGATGGACTGTGTTTGTGAAGGTGTATACTCCCGTGCGGAATATGCACATGGGGAATGAGAGTCCGTTAGTAGTGGGCGTAAGAATTCTCCTGGAGAGAATCCTTCCTGTTGCTCTGTGAAGTTTTTCTGTAACCTTAGCCTAGCCTAGGATTCCCTTGCCTTGGGTGGAGCTTAGTCCCAACTCTAAGGTGACCCACTGTTGAGCGTGATGAGCAGTGAGGTCTAAGGTTGGGATGTTCATGGATGGTCTGCACATGGTTGGTGGAGTTACTACAGTTTCAAAGATAAGTACATGCATGTGTTTAAATTCAGTTTTTAAATGCATGTCTATAATGCTTGCAAAATTATCATGTATTCCGTTGCGATGATGTTTATTGCTGATTGAATTATTTCTATATGTTGGCAGTAATTGTATGCTTACTCTGTTAAGCCATTTAATTTCTTTTAAATGCATAATATATAAGTATGAGAATGTTTCCGCATAGTAGCGTCACCCGACAAGGGGGTTGATGGCCGAATATTTAATTTTGTTATAGACTCGATACTCTATCTTTTGTATATTTGTTAGAAATATTTGGTATGGGTTTGTCCAATTTATATTAATTGGTTAATTAAAATAAATTGTAAAATGTTTATATAACATTTATATATGATGCATTGTTGAGGAATCAAATACAAATAAATAATTTTTATGTGATTCAAAGGCAAGTCACATAGGTATAATTAAAATATTTATATATGATGCATTGTTGAGGAATTAAATGCAAATATATAATTTTTATGTGGTTCAAAGGCAAGTCACATAGGTATAATTAGATTTACAGATGTTAAGATAAACAAAGTCCAATAATGAATTTTTCATAGTGAATACAAGTTTTAATATATAACAATAATGAAAAAAGTTTAGTGAGTTAGGTTAATTGAAGTGTTATTATTGCTAAATATGGTTAATTTCTTATAGTGCATATAGTTTTTATGGGTTGGTAGAAGCCATATAACTAAATATTGTTGAAATGATTATTCTTTGAGAAGCTAGCTAGTTTTTGGACTTAACCCCAGAAATTTGTGGTGTGGGGGGAGTAATTAAACAGCCAGATCGGGGAATAATCAGATGGTTTATCAACTGCAGGAGGGGTACAAATACCAAAGTGGAATTATTTGGTGCCTGGGTGACATTTACGCTTGAAAAAATTTGGGATATCAATAGACTAGTTCTTTTGGGTGATTCTAAAGTCATAATAGATTGGCTGAACAAAAAAACTAATCTACATGCTACTGAAATTGAAGGCTGGATGCGCAGGACAAGATCGATCACCACCGATTTCCAAGATATAAAGTTCACTCACATATTTTGGGAATACAATACAGAGGCAAATTCCCTTTCCAAGCAAGGGCTGCTGGAACAAAAAGGAGTACTAACTTATTTCTCAATGATTGATGGGAGGACTGGTCATATGTCTCAGATCAATCTGTTCTGATTGCCTTTTTTTCTTTTCTTAATTAATAAGCCCTTGATTGTGGAGAGTGATATATAATCCTTGGTATGGATATGGAATACCATTGGTTTTTTTTTTCTGGGTTGAACTAGAGAGAGGCTTGGAGTCCTCGGATAATGAAAAAACCCTTAGTTTGACTTTTTGTCAGATTGTAAATCTGTTTTTTCAGTGGAGATATCCTTTGGGAAGCTTCTTGCAAATGTAAATGAATTTTTATTAATACAAAAATTCGAGCAAATTTTCATTTGGAAAAAAAACCCCTGAAATTTCTGGATGATGTCAAATACCTCCCAAAAATCTTAAAATCGTGGCAGAGGTCGCTGAAATCGATTCACATTTTGGGTAAAATCTCACTTATCAAAACATTTTGACTGAACTTTGGACAAAGCCCATAATTTTAAATATTTTTGCAGGATCTAGTCTCGTGATCAATTCCCATTGGTCCGGATGGACAATCGAGAGCTCTGGGCATTTTTTGGTGTTTTCTATTTGCTTCATTTATTTCTCACATATGTTGTGAAAGAATTGCATGTATATTATTTAAGAGAAAACCATATGGTTAAGAATTTTGGTCAATGTATTTATTTCAAAAAATTAAATGTTGTTATTTTTCTTTGGTGTTTATATCTCCTTGTGTAAGGGGTATTAATCTATACTTTGTTCTTGAGTGTTATTGGGTTTTATTTCACAAACTAATAAAATTAAATTATAAGGTGTTTTGATTTGAAAATTTATAAATGTTAAATTTTATTTCGGATATATGTTTTGTTTTGTTTTTCAATCAATTATTAGTTGATGATCTAAACTTTTTTATTTCTAGGTTACAAAGTCCTAAAAACTCCAATACTTCCCCTCATTTTTAGGATGGTACCTAGGGTAAACCTTATAATCTTAATGGCACAAGGGCCAAACAACAACAAGGGGTTACAAAGCTCGAGGAAAACCCTTCGCCCTCATTTATAAGATGGTAGCTAGGGTAAACCCTAGTATCTTCAGAGCATAAGGCTCAAAGCCAATATACTCATTATGAGCTCGACATGCCATGAGAACTGAATCCAGGTGGGGAGGATAACAATCATTCCTCTCAACAAAACTAAACCCAATTGACAATTTTGTGAGCTCCTTGTTGGGCAAATATGCACTCACTTTCTACAACTTAGGATGAAGGAGATGTATAATTCCTTCATTCCTCAACATGGGGTGTAGGCGTGGCATTTAAAAATAATATTTATAACAAAAAACTATTTCAACGTTGAACATAAATTAAATATTTCAGTGTCAAATTTATATAAAATGCACACACACATATATAATTGAAAGTAAAAAAAATTCCTATTGTGTGAGAGACACTTTTTATAGCCCACAACAAGGGAGATGTGTAAATATTTCCATGCTTAAGATGGAAAATATTTCAATATCAATTTTACACACACACACACATATATAATTGAAAGTAAACTATTTTCTTATGATTACAACATTTATGTGGTGTGCTACTCAATGTTGGATTGATCTAGTGGTCTAGATTCCTCAACATTTCCTTATCAATCCAGGTAAGTAAACTAATGAGGCAAAGACATAGTGTGCATAACTAATCTTGAGATTTCCTAAAAACTTCTACTAAAAATAAAAAGAGTAAAGTGTCAGACTCACAAGCTTAAATTAGTTCCTTTGATGACAATCACTTAGACTTTATTATCAATTGGTAGGGACTCATATTACAAGTGAATATTTTGGGTTCTTCACTTGCAAACACACTCTGTTTTAGTCAACTAAGCTCTAAAATTAGAGAGGGATACTTTTGAATATGAGTGAAAAGGCTAACTGAAAATAAACTAATCTATTCAATGCTAGAATGAAATGTGCCAACAAGAAAAGAAGAAAGGAATGGCAGAATCAATTCAAACTTTGAATATATTTGTGTGATGACTTTTGGTATAGAATACTAGATGAAAGATCATTCAAGTAATTGATTGTCTTTAACATCAATATCTGAAACAATCATTAATCACTATAATCACTATAATCATTAATCATTAATTAATACTTCAACGCAATTCAACAGTTAAAATATAAGTCTTGGATCATAATCTCAATATTCTCACTAACCTCAATATCCCCTGTTTTCTAATATTTATACATATCTCAAGGAATTCGAGTGCTTTTCATTTACACCCTGTTTTGCAAAACTGATTATAAGAATATCGTTTAAATCTTCATTCTAATGCCTAACATAATTCCATGATCATATGAGTTGAATCCTTGATCTTCTTATGGATTGAACCTTATTCCTCGCTCATGGGCATCACGTTCCTAATTATGTGAGCAAGCTGGCAGATTTGTAGTTGATTATGTGAATTTCCTATAATTATCTATAGGATTTGACCATGTGTTGACCACCGGGTGCCGAATGCCATGAGAGTTGTAACATAGGTAAATTACAATTGCTTGATATCGATGAAGTGCTTCAAGGTGGAAATTCTCCGTTTGAGCGAGTGGAGGTATGCTAACCTTCAATTCCTATAATAACTCATAAAACAAGGTTAATTCTTGTAATAACTGAATTGTAAGCGATTTTGCTGTAGAAATAGCTCTTAATACCATTTACAAGAAAAACTAATATTTAATCTCAAATCGACAACCTGCTACCTTATTTGATGCTCATTATGCCATTAATTAGGTGAAAATGGGCAAAAGTAGAGGTTTTGAGGTCAAAATTGGAGCTTAATGGGTTTGGTGAAAGGATCAAAACTAGCGCCCAACATCTCCCCTAGACAGAGGATATTGCATGTCCTCATGCATTTTTATTCTAGGGAAACTGCTAATTCAAAATTTCAAAACTGCGTTCTTTTACTTCTTCAACTGTCTTCTGGATTTGAAGCAATGGCTATGGATGGTCCCCCGTCTCTGGTCTCGTGCTTCTTTAACTTGTCAGATAATCTTTTGTTTTGCTGTATATTTTTCAAGTTCTAGGCATACCACTTATTTGCATCAAGCTTCAGGGATTTATACTTATTTTTTAGTCCATTATATTTTTCTCCTATCTATGCATGCCGTTCTTTGAATTTCTCATTCTCTTATCTTCTTTTTCTTACTTCTTAGCTTAACAATAAGATCATCAATAATGGCCTTTGTGTTAGAAATTTGGATTTCCTTGTTAGGAATATCCTCATCATGGGTTTCTTCATTAGGAATCTTTTCAAATAATGGTAATTCCTCCATATCATGCTCTGTATTAGGAATATTTTCTTCTTCAACAACTTGTGGTTTAATTACATCATCTTTGGCCTTTATTGAACTCCTTGTTCTAGGTTTTTTATTGAATTTGATAAAATTTCTTCTTTATGCTTCTCCTCTATTATCTTTAATAAGTTTTCCTCTTTTTCCACTTGTTCTCTTCGTGCCATTCCCTTGGCTATCCTCTATGTCGTTGCCAACAAATTCTTAGACATCGATCTTTTTATCTTCTTGACTGTTTTTGATGGAGTTTCTTCCTTAAGGGAATCAAAGTCTACCTCTATTATTTTATGTTTACCCTTTTTTCTCTGTTTTTCAATCAAAATTTCTTTAGGGGGTTGTGTTTTCTTCTTGATAGATTCTTGCTTAGTTTTGTCTAATATTTCTGTTGTATATTTCTTAGGGGTATGAGAGTCTTTTTCCATGGATTGTTGTTTTTCCCGTGGTTTGAGCTTCTGCAAACCCTTATCCACTTGTTTCTTTTTATCCTTAATTCATGAAATGCATGCTATAGTTTTTACATGTTTTTCATTTCTTTCTAAATTATCACTAGATAAACTAGTCTCCTGAAAGTTATTCCTTAGCATAAACTCTTTCCATGTTTGATTCAATTTCGCTAACTTATCTAACACGATTAACTTGATCAAAGCACGGTGATATAAAAACCTCTCTTTGTTTGGTGGATCTTTCTGAACTGCTACTGCCATTTTTGTGAGACTTTTCAGCGAGTAATATGGCATATTGTTCCTTTTGTTTTTATCCTTCGCAATAAACAAATATGGTAAAGAAAAACTATGTTGTACCTGCCTTCACAAGTTAGAATTTTCTGGATGAAGAAGGCCAAATCCTTCAATGGGTCATCGATCCAAGTCCCCAAAACTCCCTTGGTCCAGTCTGTATTTCACTGTGACTTAGTCAACAAGGATATCTACCCTTTTCCTTTCAATCGTTGGCTCTTAAACCAATTTTCCCCTTTTTATTCTAACCCTGTAATTGCAGGCAAAAATTCCTCTGTTAAAGTGATCTTTATATCACCAATCTTAGTTGTTCTCCCATTAAATGTTTCAACAAATGCCATAGTTACTGCCACATTGTTCCCTTGAAAATTTTCTAACATTTGTAGTGACCCTAATTTTTGAAAAACTACCCTGCATGTCAGAAATTCATCAAGTAACGTTGTTCCCTACGACTCGTATATGACAACAATTGGTGGTGCCATATTTCTCGCGCTGTCTGGTGAATTTGTTGGGTGACAAGTTCAAATACTTTCACAAATGAAGCTAAAAATGGTGGAGACAGGTAATAGACGGACATTGCAAAGCGATAGGGAAAATGTTGGAGAATGAGGTGACTTGTGTGACCATTTAACAGATTAAATCAGATGTATGAGGGACCATTGGAGTATCATATCATGACATGGTTTCAGAAAATCAAATGATGTTTATTTGCAATGATGATAACATTTCATACGAAAATAATCATTTGATGACGATGGCGTGTACATATTGGATATGGTTATGACAATCAACAAGTGGTATCATAATAATAAGAGAATAAATCAATAAGTATGAACAATTTGTTTCATCTCATGAAATATGATTATGTGTACACCACATAATCATAATAATTTCAATTTTGATTCGTTTATAACTGAAATGAATGGTATGATTTTAAGAAATCTAGGACGAAGTTATTAAAATGAGAAGGTAATGATTTAGGGTAAGTATAAATCATATAACATATGGCATGAATGTGAGTTTCATTTTGATAATTCACCCTAGTTTTAACAAGTAAACAAGTATAAACAAGACTATTACCTTGCATACCAACTTACTATTACCAGGAAATGCTAATTGTTGAAAGAATGATTCTGAAGATGCTTGAAACAAGTGTTTGTGCTTCCTCTGTAATCTGGTTCAACTTTGAGTATTATGGATGTTTTTTGTACCAGTCTTCAATTTGAAATTTTATTTAATTATTGGAATTCCCTCTATTATAATAAATGACTATAATTTCCTACTGAAATGAATGAAGTCCTTTTATTACAAGAATTGACAATATTCTTTTGTGCCACAGAGAAATGTTGCTACAAAGGAATAGAAAAAATCTAATGCTACTAGTAAAGATGAAGCTTGATACAACCATTAATCACTGAAAAGTGAATAATTTATACTAATTGATCTCTAAAAATTTTGCAGGAAATTGGTACAAAAGTGAAATATTCCAGCCCGTTTCCTAGTTTTCAAGCAAAGCTCAGATTCAGATGCACCAAGAATCTTGGTTTTCACATTCTAAATCTTATTTTTCTCTTTAATTTTATTATTTATTTATTATTATTATTATTTATTTGTAAGAAAATTAAATTTAGGATGGAAGAGGAGTATAGGAGTTACCATCCTTACACACAATTTCCATCTCGGGTTGCTGAAGTAAACTAGGAAAAAATTCATCTGTAGACGTTGGCTTATGGTAGAATTTTAGTCTACGACCACTGACCACAAAAAAAATTCTTGAACCATCAATGGTTTTGATCTTTACAGGGCCATTGTTGAATACCATGTTGATTTCATAGGGGCCGATCTAGTGAGTGGTGAACTTCCCTTTGAAGTTTTTGGATTTTGAATCAAATAGTAAGGCCCAATCAAAAACATTAAATTGATTCTTCTTGATAAATTTGTTGTGCCATTTTGCTCGCTGCTCCTATACAAAAGTGGTTTTCTGCAATGCATCTTGGTGAATTTCATCTAGCTCATTTAATTGTAAAACTCCTTGTTGCTTAGCTTATGATAAATTTAATCCTAATTCTGATGCAATTTGGAAAGTCTTTACCTGAAACTCAATGGGGAGAAGCACTTTTTTTCCATATACCAGTTCATAAGGGTCGTGACCAGTAACATTTTTCCATGCAGTTCTATATGCCCACAAGGCTTATGGAAGTTTGTCCGCCCAATCTGTCCGATGGAGTTGAATTGTCTTGTTTAGAATCCCTTCTAAAACCTTATTTGTAGATTCCACTTGGCCATTGGCCTATGGGTGATATGGTGTGGAATTACTGTCTATGATTTTATATTGATGCACAATGGACTGAACTAACTTTGAAGTAAACTGTGCCCCCTGGTCAATAACAATATCTCAAGGCACATCGAATCTAACAAAAATATCTTCAAATAGGAAATTTACTACTGACTACTCAGTGGCATATGGTAAAGATTTTACTTCAACCCATTTTGTAACATAATATGTGCAAACTAGAAAATCCCTCTTCCTTTTTGACGATGGATTATTGGGCCCTACAAATTCTAAATCCCACTTCTTGTGTAATACCCTTGTTTCCCCCAGTTTGTAAATATAACTATAACTGACCAAGAGACTATGGAAGACTGTATATGTATGAATGTTTGATTTGATGAACCTTTGTATAAAAGGGTCAATGCATGTTTATTCTGTTATTAATAAAAAATGTATAAGTGTTGCATAATTGCTGAAGGGGGGGGGGGGTTGCCAAGAAAGACCATGGATGTTATGAGAGAGATGGCGAGGGAAACCAATAATGGTTGAGATGAACCTCACCAAACCAGTACCTTACTGGATGTAATTGCTCAACAGTCCTCTGACCCAAAAATGAATTACCAGTAAAGTTGGTTGTTGGAAGGCCCTCCTCAAGAGTTAATGAGGAGATGGGGCAGGGTACCCATATGTAAGGATTCCAAACCTGACCATGAGTTGGGGATTCAGACCCACACAAACTTGTTGAGGAAGGAAAGAAATGAAGTAATTCAGGGGACAAAGGCATATATGCAAGCAAGCAGAGTGGAGAAAATGATCTCTAGAAGAGAAGAGAGCGATTTTCAACTCTGGAGTTGAAAGGAAAACTGAGAAGCAAGCTCGTTCTGGGTGCAAGAATCCATGGGCAAGGTTTTTTCTACAAGATGATAAACGAGGTTGGTGAGTGACTATGGAAGTACTCATGCAGACCTCCTTGCTTGGTATAGAGAAAACTGGTTGCCAAGATCCCATGGGAGGAGGAGAGTAACCTCCGTCCTTGATTGTCATTGAACAAGTAGAAAGAGTCTCTCTCAGAGCATCATGGTGTAGCTTGGGGGTGGCCAGTGGTAAATCTGTCAGGAGTGGTTGTGCCTATGGTTGGGTGGAAACAAGCACCCCTTTTAGCAGTCGCTTCACGATTTCCAGTTTCTGATAAGTATCTTCATACTCCGTGTAATGAAATGGAAGTGATGGTTGAATGTATGTGTTTATGGTTAAGTTTTACAATGTTTGAAAAGTTATTAGAAATGCTCATTTTCTTCTTTAAACTTCTATATTTACATGGTCTTCTATATTCCTCAATTTAAGAGCTAGAGAGATATGGGACGTGAGTCGGTAAGTAAGTCTAAGTATAGGCTACGATTTCTGCACTGGTGAGAGATTTCCTAAGGGGACTTTTCCCTAAGATGGACTTTGTAGTGCAATAGTCGAGATGGGTTTAGCCAAATTATTTTAGTGTTGTCGACCTCTCGAATTCTTTTCGCGAGAATACTAAGTTCGAATTCGATGGAAGTAGGGAGCTTCCATCAGACCCTTCAACTGTATGACCAAGGGATCATGCCCATGTCCTTAACCAATTCACATCTAAGAGATTCGTGTGTAGCCAATGAGAATTTTTGGAAGACCCGTGTGACCAAGGTCTGGGAACCTTGTGCTAGGCCCTAAAGGATCTAAGTATTTTTGGCTTCAGAACTCCGGGAGTTTGAAGCTTCAGGGTGTTACAACCTTACCATTTGCAAACCAACATAAGGCAACTTGTCGACACGGTCAACCACGAGGCTGACTGACGTCTTGTGGTTTCCCTAACCATGGCAGAATAAACATGTACCACCATTAAACCCTAACTCACTCACCAATCATGAAGTAAGGCGAGTGGCGGATCCAAGGGTATTCGAGAGTTTCCCTAGTCGTTGGATCTACACCGAAGTCAACTCCGATGCTGACCACTTCGAGGGAACAACGATGTCATGACCCCAACTTCCCTGAATGCCGGAGTTGCAAATTGATTAGGGTCGTGGATATGGGAATCCATTTGGGAATCACTCTCAGCCATTAGATCGAACTTAGAGAAGAGGTAGCGCCAAGTAATTAAACGAAGTCCCACTTCGGGAGAATAGAGGTGTTTTAATGCTTAAAATTATGAATTCCGTAGTTGCGAAGTAATGTGGATCGTTGACCTAAGGAATCTTCGGGATCCCTCTAAACCATCCTATCAACTAAGAATAAGGACTTACGTACAACACTTCGGTGAGGTCTGACTCCAGAAGGAAAGGAGTGTAGAGCGGGTAGAAACCCTTGAACATCGAAGTTACGAATTAACGTGAGCTGTATATTCATGGATCTACGTGGACACACCTCAAATATGGGATCGAAGGGGTATTGGGAGAAAATTGGCAGGAAATTTGGACTTTGAAGCTCCAGGAGGTTTGGAAAGTAGGTGAACCTAGGAACCCCCAGAGGATGCTAGTTCTAGATTGACGTGGAACACCGACGTCACCTAGGGTGACGTGGACCCCTATCCTGTATGCCACATTTTACCCTAATTTGTGCTTCTCATAGACCCTAAAGGCCATTAGAACATGACACATGTCATCTACTGATGAAGACACATGTCACCCCTGGCCCTCGTCGCGTGTCATCCCCGTTGTGCTGCTTATATGTTTAGTATAATGCACTCATTAATTATCAATCCAGGATTCATAATCAATAGAGTTACAAGAAACCAGTAAGAAAGGTAATTCTAATGTCATGAGTATAGAACTATTCTAGATTATGTATGCTAGAAACAAAACAAACTAGCAAACTGAAATACACTTTGGTTTTCTTTCACAGAGAGGCTACCTACTCCATTATGGCACATGCAAGTATGAGATGGAGTTCTTTTGAAAGATCAACTCTGCTATCTGACCCAAAGATCTTAACTATGCAACCACACTTCTGAAAGGGAAATCACACATCAATCATCAAGACATAGCATGGGTAGTTCAATAGTCAATACACTGAGTATGTTGTGGTTCACAATGTGTTGTTGTGAACTTCACTAGTTCTCCTTCAAATATGTCTGACTACTGCTGCCAACATTCATGTCTACGAAAAAAAATCAAATTCATAAAAACAGAGCATATGCAAAACAGAGTGAGTAAAGATCTCTAAGCAATCATATAATTGAAATCCTAGTCTAAACTGTACTGCTATCATCTGAAAGAATTAAAGCTTTAGCTAATCTAACATTTACACTATTGAAATCAAATGCTAATACTAATCTACGAAGATGATGACCTTTGTTGGGCGGTGGGCCCTTTCCGCTTGAACAGGTCAGTGATTGGAGTCTACAGTAAGCTTGCTTTCAACCCACACATTACTCTTACTCAAACTTCAAAACATAGAATCAAACTATGCTAACAACTCAAATCACATTCAATCATAGATGATCAATACATGGAGATAAATGACGCCCTTCTATTAATCTTCACCCAGAATATGTATAGCAATATATAATGCTGCTTCACAGGCTGTATTATTCTAACTCTCTACTACCTCCACCATCCTTGCCATGACTATTTAAATAGTCTTAGTTGTGAAACACAAGGAGGTGAAATCGTTTGCAAATCAGTCAATTGTTAAATTTAATTATTCGGTTACATATTTTAAGCTTCATCCTCATGACACGAAGTGCATGAGGATGAAGCAACAACAAACTATCTTAACATAGCCTTGCTAAAGCATTTATGATTCAATAAACATCCAACAATTGTCTTGGGCATGATCTTGAGCTAAACTTGGTACATTCGGTTCCCTGTATTGGTATCGGATCGTGACAGGTAGATGGTACCGGATCCAAACAGTACACAAATGGTGGTACTGGATCACGACAGTCTACAACCGTTGGTACCGGATCACGACAGGTGAGATTCAATACCGGATGTGCTTGGTACCAGATTCAGAGAGTGGTAGTCTGGTGCATAAGTACCATATAACTGAGCTGGTACAGGAAGGCTGGACTTATCTAGAGGTCAAAGATTATACATGGAAAATTGAAGCATTAGTACATGAAACATTTAATTTCCTAGCTCAATAAACCACAAAAATGCATGAATTAATTATACTTTACCTTATGACCTTATCAATGGCTAATGGTAGTATTCTTTGTCATTTACCCAAGCTTAGATAACCCAAAAAGGTATAGATGAGGAGTATAATAGGGTAGTGGGGATGTCAATTTAGGGTCTCAACAATCCCCCTAGTGCATGAATGCTCGGTCAAATATTGGTGGAGTACTTGAGACTTTAGGAGTTCGGGACTTCAGAAAGATTGGGAGGTTGGAACATTGTGGCTAAATAAGTCGAAGGGCCAGACCCACCTGTCCCTGTCTCTGCATATAATGCATCACCACGTGTAATAGGGGACCCTTCGGGAGTCCGAGACTTCAAGACTCTAGGGAACGTGGGCGAAGAAAGAAAAAAGGGCATAAGAGCCGAACGCTGAACTCCCCTCTATCCTATGTGTTAAATAAGGGACAATCCCCTACAGTTGGATTGGACGTGGGTGGAATTCCATCATATATTTAGAAATATGGAGAGAGTATGAATGAGATGTACCCACGTGGTCCTTGACCAATAACGCCCGAAGAGCTTCATGAGGCAATAACTTGCAATCCAGAACTCATATTTCAATATGGTGGCAACCGTTAGAAATCTCATGGTGAGCAGAAGCCGATGGAGATCCTAGAATTAGGATTTCAGATAGTTAAGGAAAACAAAATTATGATGCCCCATCCCTTAAAAGAGTATTTAGGGGTTGGTTGTGTTACAAATTAGTATCAAGAATGAAAACAACACTTGGCCTGCTTGGGCTGATGCACGAGTCACATAAAAATATTATTAGAGAGCTTTAAGGGGTAACACCCTACCTTACCCCCTTCTATAAGAAACTTGTCTGAACCTCTACTAAAGAGAGGAATGAAACCTTCCACTGTTGATATATGTTTTGGAAATATGCACTGTATGTTGCTAATGTTTCCAAATAAAGAAGCTGACTTCACTTTGCAATGATACATGTTGTTCATGAATTAGTAGATCAATAACTAACATAATTTTTTTTATCAACACTCAAGAAGTAAGTGAACAGTAGGAAAATTTCAACGTAAGGGATGGTGACACAACATCAATTGGGGGAAATCTCCCATAATAGAGAGGAAGAATATGATGAAAGGAGGGCAGTGGAAACCCCTCCTGATTTGGCCAAAACTGTAAGAAGCCCCATGGAAGAATTACAGATTTGTAAGGATGACAATGAAAGGATGATAAAGGAACAGGAAAAACAGTCTGAAATTAATGCAGTCTCACTACAAAGTCTATCAGATATACAAAGGCAAATGCAACATGGTGCAGCTACCAGTCATGTGGAAAAACATCATACTAAGAAAACTCCAAGTCCACCTGAGATACAAAAGCATGGTCCTGAAAGTGGCCACACCAGGAGGAGCACCTCAAGGAAGGCCCAACATGGAGCCAAGAGACACTCACCGGGAGATTCCTTTGGGGACACTGACAACTCCAAGGAATCTTCTAGTGGAAAAACCAATTCCTATTCCCAGATGAGAAGAAAGAAGAGGAAACATTCCAAGAGTCATGACCCTGAAGAGTTCAAGAAATCCAAACCACCCACCTTTGATGGAGAGATTAAGAAGGGGGAAGAAGCAAAAGTTTGGATACTCAGCTTGAAGAAGTACTTTAGAGTCCATGACTACTCTAAAAACTTAAAGGCTCGGATAGCCATTTTCAACCTGAATGGGAAAGCTTCCATTTGGTGGGAGGAACTTAGGAATGTGAAAGGAATCCATGGGAAGGACTTGTCATGGAAACATTTTGAGAAATACTTCAAGAAGAAGTATCTATCAAAAAAGTACTTTGATGGGAATACCAAGGAGTTGTATGAACTCAAGTTGGGACAACTCACCATAGATGAATATATCAACAAATATCTTGAGATGATGAGGTATGTTCCCTACATAAAGGATGAAAAAGTAAAGATGCAACGATTTATTAGTGGATTACCTCAGTCCTACCGGGACATAATTGAGTTTGATGAGCCAAATACTTTAGAAGATACTATTTGAAAGGCAAGGTATTGCTACGAGAAATTCAAGAATAAGACAAAACCCCATGAAGACTAGAAGAAGAAAAACAATTTAGGATTCAAGAAGAAGGGGTTTAAATCCTCAATATTTAAGAACCATGGGAAAATATCTAGGATGAGCCTTCCTACTAGAAGTGTGTATCAACAAAACTTTCCATACCATAGTGGAAATAAACCATTTAGAGCAGTCCCAAGTAAGACTGATAACACAAAAAGAGAACCCTTGAAATGTTGGGCTTGCGGAGAAGAACAGCTGCTAAGGGATTGTCCACATAAGAAACATCACAATAGGAGGGTCTACAACGTCTTAGAGGCTATCACAATCAATGATATGGCTAGGAGCATATGAAAAATTTATGCAGCCTTGGAGAATAGACAAGCTGACCACCAAACTTCAGTGGTGGAGATGGAAGGTATGATTGCCAACCATCCTATTTCCATTTTAATTGAACCTGGTTCTAATTTGAGTTATGTCGCCCCTCAAACTATTGAGGAATATAAATTGCAGCAAGTTAAACATGCTAAATCTTGGCTAGTGCAACTGGCCACTGGAACCAAAATGAAGGTAACATATGCCATACTAGCATGCCAATTCATTATGAATGGATTACCCACTCGAGCAACCTTAAACATGCTTCCTTTAGGATCTTATGACCTACTGATTGGTATGGACTAGTTGGCTTCCCATAAAACCAAGTTGGACTGTTACAATAAAAAATTGGAGTGTGAAGATGCAGAAGGGAGAAGGATAACCCTACAAGGGATTCAAAATCCTGTCTCAGTGAGACAAATATCAACCCCCCAAGTGAAGAAGTATTGCAGAAAGGGATGTCCCTTGTATGCAATACAAGTGATAAAATCTGTTGTGAACAACAAACCTAGCCTAGAGGACCATCCCATATTAAGAGAGTATAAAGATGCATTCCTATAATAGGTGTCAGGTCTACTCCAAACAGGGATATTGAATTTTCAATAGAACTTGTACCAGGAGTGGTTCGAATGTCTAGAACACCCTATATAATGAGTACACCAGAGCTAGTTGAGCTCAAATTGCAGCTAAAGGAGATGTGGGACAAAGGCTACATTCGGCCTAGTATGTCTCCATGGGGAGCACCAACCTTGTTTGTGAAAAAGAAGGATGGAACACTCAGATTGTGCATAGATTATAGATAACTCAATAAGATGACCATCAAGAATAAGTATCCCTTACCAAGGATTGATGACTTGTTTGGCCAATTAAGGGGTGCTACAATTTTCTCCAAGATTGACTTTAGGTATGGATACCATCAAGTCCGAATTAAGGATGAAGAAATCCAAAAAAAAACCTTTAGGACAAGATATGGTCACTATGAATTTGTGGTTGTGCCATTTGGGCTTACCAATGCACCAACCACTTTTATATGCTTAATGAATAATGTACTCAAAAATTTCTTGGATCGGTTTGTGTTGGTTTTCATTGATGATATCCTAATATATTCCAAGAATAGGGAAGAGCATGAAGAACATCTCAAGCTAGTACTTCAAGTGCTAAGAGGACATCAACTCTATGCTAAGTTTAGTAAGTGTGACTTTTTCAGAAACAAGTCAATTACTTAGGCCATGTTATTTGTGAGGAAGGAGTGGCAGTTGATCCTGACAAGATCAAATCCATTATGGATTGGCCTATCCCAAAAGATGTATCTAATGTCAGATCCTTTATGGGCCTATCAGGGTATTATAGAAGGTTCATAAAGGGATTCTCCAAGATTGGTTGCCCAATTACCTCCCTTCAGAAAAAGGGGGTTAAATTAATTTTGACATCAGAATGTGAAGAAAGATTTCAAGAGTTGAAATACCTTCTAACCAATGCACTTGTGATGAATATTGCAGAGCCAAACAAGGACTTCCTTGTGTGTACAGATGCCTACAAGGAAGGGATAAAAGGATTCCTTATGCAAGAAGGACATGTGAATTGCTACAAATCCAGAAAATTGAATGAGAATGAAGCCAATTATGTGACCCACTATGTGGAATTGGCTTCCATAGTGCATGCTTTAAAAATGTGGAGGCCTTAGGCCGCATTACCTCCTAGGTAGAATATTTGTGCTTATGATAGACCATAGTGGGTTGAGAAATTTGTTTGACCAAACAAAACTCAATATTAGACAAGCTAGGTGGATGGATCTCCTTAGTGAGTTTGATTTTGAAATCAAAAATATCAAAGGAAAGGAGAATAGTGTGGATGATTCCCTTAGTAGAATTATGAAAGTGATTCACTTGGTAGCTGTAAGCACTAATGAATCAGACATCAAAGAGAGAGTCAAAACTGCACAAGAAACATATGCATTTTTCAAGACCGTGACATCATACCTAAAGCAAGAGCCCACATGGATGAAGTATGAAGGCTATCGTATGTTTAATGATGGCCTGCTAACTTACAAAGGTAGATTGTATATTCTGAATTGTGACAACTTGAAGAGGTTCATAATGGATGAACTACACAAAATACCATATACTGGTCATCCTATTTATCAGAAAATGATCACGACCATTAGGAAACTATTTTATTGGTCCGGAATGAAAAACTGACATAGTTGATTACTTAGCTAAGTGTCTAGAATGTCAACAAGTTAAGGAAGAGAACCGACATCCAACAGGGATGTTGCAACCCCTACCAATCCCATAATGGAAATGGGAAACCATCTCCATGGATTTCATCACAGTATTGTGCCAAAATCAACTAAACATAATGATTCCATTATGGTAGTTGTGGAAAAATTGAGCATGGCTTCTCACTTCATTCCCGTCAAGTTGACCTGCAAGGCAATAGATATTTCCAGTATTTCCATGAAAGAGATATTTAGACTGCATGACATGCCTAAGGAAGTTATATCCGACAGAGATACAACATTTACTTCAATCTTTTGGAAATCTTTGTTTGCTGGTTTTGAAACAAAATTTATCTATAGTGCAACCTATCACCCTCAAACTGATGGGAATACATAGAGGGTAAACCAAGTGTTAGAAGAAATATTAAGGATGCATGTAGTGCATCAACCCAAGAAGTGGGAAGACTACCTACCACTGATATAAATTTCCTACAACAATGGTTATCAAGAGTCATTAAAAATGATCCCTTTTGAATCCCTCTATGGAAGGCAATGCAATATTCCAATCAGATGGAATAACCCAGTGGATAGAATCACAATCGGTCCAGATATTCTAAAGGAAATGGAACAACAAGTATTTCAGATTAGACAGAATCTGAAAATAGACTAGGATATAAATAAGAGCTATGTAGACAGAAAAAGAACTCCTAGAAAATTCAAAGTAGGATCATGTGTATCTTCGAGTTAGAACCTGTAAAATCTCTTGGAGGATGGGATCTTGTGCCAAGTTGGCACCTCGATATTGTGGACCCCTTTAAATTTTGGATAGAGTGGGACCTATAGCCTATAGGCTAGCAGTACATCCCACAGTGAAGGCACATAATGTTTTCCATGTTTCGTTATTAAAGAAATATGTGTATGATTCTAATCATATTATTGACTGGTCTGTGATTTAGGTGGAACCAGAGGGATAATTCCTACTAGAATCTCAATGCATAATAGATAGGAAGGAGACCCCACTTAGGACCATAACCATTTCACAGGTCAAGGTGCAGTGGAAACACTTTGTCCTAGATGAGGCTACATGGGAAATGGAGGATTCCATGAGACATGCATATCTATTTTTGTTTACATCTATATATATAGAGAACATCGACAGATAGAACATCGAGGACAATGTTCTTGTAAGGGGGAGGGGATTTTAATACCCTTGTTTTCCCCAATTTGTAAATATAAATATAACTGGCCAAGAGACTATGGTGGACTAGATATGTGTGAATGTTTGATTTGATGAACCTTTGTATAAAAGGGTCTATGTATGTATTTTCTGTTATTAATGGAAAATGGATAAGTGTTGCATAACTGCTGAAAGGGGGGGGGGTTTCCAAAATAGACCTTGGATTCTATGAGAGATATGGTGAGGGAAACCAAGAATGGTTGATATGACCCTCACCAAACCAGTACCTTACTGGATGTAATTTCTCAACAGTCCTCTAACCCAGAAATGAATTACCAATCAGGCTGGTAGTTGGAAGGCCCTCCTTAAGAGTTAATGAGGAGATGTGGTAGGGTACCCATCTATAAAGCTTCCATACATAACCACGAGTTGGGGATTGAGACCCACAAAACCTTGCTGAGGAAGGAAAGAAATGAAGTAATTCAGGAGACAAAGGCATATATGCAAGGAAGCAGAGTGGAGAAAACGATCTCCATAAGAGAAGAGAGTGCTTTTCAACTCTGAAGTTGAAAGGAAAACTAAGAAGCAAGCTTGTTTTTGGTGCAAGAATCCATGGGAAGGGTTTTCACTACAAGATAATAAACAAGGCTAACTAGTGACTATGGAAGTAATCGCCCAGACCTCCTTTCTTGGTATAAAGAAAATGAGTTGCCAAGATCCTGTGGGAGGAGGAGAGTAACCTTTGTCTCTGATTGTCATTGAACAAGGAGAAAGAGTTTCTCTCACAACATTATGGCCTATCTCGGGGGTGGCTAGCGGTAAATCCGTCAGGAGTGGTTGTGCCTATGGTTCGGTGGAAACAAGCACCCCTTTCAGCAGTCGCTTCACAGTTTCCAATTTTTGATAAGTATCTTCATACTCTGTTTAATGAAATGGAAGTGATGGTTGAATATCTGTGTTGATGGTTAAGTTTTACAGTGTTTGAACAATTATTATAAATTCTCATTTTCTTCTGTAAACTACTATATTTACATGGTCTTCTATTTACCTTAGTTTAAGAGCTAGATATCTATGGGATGTGAGTATGTAAGTAAGTCTAAGTATAGGCTACAGTTTTTTCACTGGATAGATATTTCCCAAGGCAAATTTTCCCCAAGATGGAATTTGTAGTGCAAGAGTCGAGATGGGTTTAACCATATTATTTCAGTGCTGTCAACCTCTCGAATTCTCTTCACAGGAAGACTAAGTTCAAATTCGGTGGAAGTAGGGTGCCTCCATCAGACCCTTCACCTGTATGAATGAGGGCTCATGCCCAGGTCCTTAACCAATTCATGGCTAAGAGATCAGTGTGTAGCCCATGAGAGTTTTTTGAAGACCTGTGTGACCAAGGTCTGGGAACCCTGTATTAGGCCCGAAAGGAGCTAAGTCTTTCAGGCTTCAGAACTCCTGGAGTTCGGATCTTTGGGGTGTTACAACCTTACCATTTGCAAACTGACCGAAGGCAACTTGTCCACATAGTCAACCACGAGGTTGACTGACGTCTGGCGGTTTCCCTAACCATGGAAGAATAGACATGTCCCACCGTTAAACCCTAACTCACTCACCAATAGTGAAGTAACATGAGTCACGGATCCAAGGGTATTCAAGAGTTTCCTTGGCTGTTGGATCTACATCGAAGTCAACTCTGACGCTCACCACTTCGGGGGAACAACGATGTCATGACCCCAAATTCCCCAAATGTCGGATTTGCGAATTGATTAGGGACGTGGTCTAGGAATCCATTTGGGAATCACTCTCAGCCGTTAGATCAAACTTAGTGAAGAGGTGGCACTAAGTACTTCGGTGAAGTCCCACTTTGGGAGAATAGAGGTGGTTTAATGCCAAAACTTTCGAATGTCGGAGTTGCGAAGCAATGCGGATCATCGATCTAAGGACCCTTTAGGATCCCTCTCAACCGTTCGATCAACCAAGAATAAGGACTTATGTACAATACTTCGGCGAAGTCCTACTCTTGGATTAACGTGAGCCATATATTCATGGATCTACGTGGACACACCTTGACTGTGGGATCTAAGGGGTATTTGGAGAAAACTGGTGTTGTATTACTAAGAAGGGGGGTGAATCAATAATAGAGAAATCTAATCCTTTTTAACCATATAATGAAAGTGTTATATCAATGTAGCATTATCATCCAATATTTTCAGAGTAAATAAACAATGAACAAATGAACAATCATACACATACACAGTACACCAGTGTTTTTATGTGGAAACCCAAAGCGGGTGAAAACCACAAAATGCTTTTTCTTATATGTCTTGAAGAATCACATTCATTGGAAGCACCAACTTCCTTTGTTTTCTAGCTGCAACTGGAAGGAGGCTCCAACCCCCTAGTTTCTTAGGATACAACATGAGGGAATCTCCAACTCCCCAATTCTATGGCTACAACTAGAAGAAGGATACAACCCCCTATGATCCTTGACTACAACCGGAAGGTGGCTACAACCATGTGTCCTTTCCCCGTACAACCGCCTCGACGTATAAGTAGAATTATGGAACCAATGTCACACTATCACTGTGAGATATACTGCTGTAATCCTATACCAATCAACCTGCACCAAACAACTTGTACCAATAACATGAACCATGCATCAACTTGTACTTCAAACTGTTATCAACCTATACCATAAATAAGTGCATCAACCATGCACCAACCTATACCTCAACATGTACCATGAACAAGTGCATCAACCTTGCACTAAACCTGTACAAATAACATGTCACAACAACCTGTCCAAACAACCTATCACAACAACCTATCTCATCAACCTTATCAACCAAATCAAATCTACTCACCAAGATCAATCACCAAGAAAACTCCCAAATATGTGCAGCAACCAAGCATAACACAACAACTCATAATCATCACCAAGATCAATATGTGCTTCTAATAATATACCAATACAAGTATGCTACATCATCCATAAACCATGTGTCAACAATACTAATAACAAGTGCCTCCAACCATGTACCAAGTATGTACCAATCAAGTATCAACTACTCATAAACTATGACTCATCAAGATGGACCAACATCATCAACTATACACCTCATGTATGTGCCAACTCATCAACTACTTGTCTCAACCATGTACCCAACATGTACCTCAACCAAAAGCCCTCATCAATTTCATCATCCAAATCTGATTTGTAAATCTGTAATATGACTGGTGTATATGATCACATACCTGCAAACCTTCCTTAACTTTAACAACAAGAGACTAGCATTTTCA
>ML789439.1:81987-115852 GCA_009831015.1 Picea engelmannii
TTAAATAATTTATTTTGTATTCACTTTGAATTATAATACACTCATCACTTCACTTTATTATTTACCTTCTAAAAATATCTTAAACCACTTTGACTACTTTGACCTTTTGGGGCTTCTAGATAACTCATGAGGGTTCTCCAACTTCACATGGCCATAATTCTCTAATCGTGAGGAGTTATGTGACGTTCCACATACCACTAGAAATGAAATGACATGTAATATCCATATAGAATAATATTACCTGCAAATAAATCAAAACTCATACTATTATTCATCAAACAAACTTGGGTCCATTACCCAAACCTAGGTTCTCCAACTTCACATGGCCAGAACTCTCTAACTGTGAGGAGTTATGTGACGCTCCACATGCCACTGAAAATGGAATGAGATGTACTATCCATATAGAATAGTAGTAACTTCAAATATATTAAAACTCATACCATTATACATGAAACAACCTTGGGTCCATTACCCAAACCTTTGTGCTACCGAAATTCGCTATCAAACTTTATCCAAGGGTTGACATCAATCACTAAGGGTTGACATCAATGACAAACAACAATACATACCATCTATCCATCAACCTAAGCCAATTATATGACAACTGGTGTAAACTTTGGACTTTATATCTCCGAGAGGTTTGACAAGTAGGTGAAGCTAGAAACCCCCGGAGGCTACCAATCCCAGATTGCCATGTCACGTTGATGTCTCTTAGGGTGACGTGGACCCCTGTCTTGTATTCCACATGTAATCCTCATTTTTTCTTCTCACATACCCTAAATACCATTAGAATGCGACACATGCCATCTCTTGATGAGGACACATGTCATTCCTCGCCCCTACCACGTGTCATCCCCCTGGTGCATGAATGCTTGATAAAAGGTTGGTGGACTACCTGAGACTTCAGGAGTTCAGGACTTTAGAAATATTGGGAGCTTTGAACATTGGGGCTAAATCAGCTGAAGGGCCAAACCCACTTGTCCCTGTCTCTGTGTATAATGCGTCACCACGTGTAAGTGGGGATCCTTCAGGAGTCTGGGACTTCGGGACTCCGGGGAATGTACACATAGAAAGAAAAAGGGGTGTTCAGAGACAAATACCGAAGTCCCCTCTAGCCTATGTGTTGAATAAGGAACAAGCTCCCGCTGTTGGATTGGATGATGGGTGGACTTCCATCATAGATGTAGAAATATAGAGAGGGTATGAATGAGATGAACCCACGTGGTCCTTGACTAATAATGCCCAAAGAGCTTTGGGAGGAAATAAATTGCAATCTAGAACTCATATTTTAGTATGGTGGAAACTGTTAGAAATCTCGTGGTGAGTAGAAGCCGGTGGAGATCCCAAAATTAGGATTTGAGATAGTTAAGGAAAACGAAATTATGATGCCCCATCCATTAAAAGAGTATTTAGGGGTCGAGTGTGTTACATCTCGAATGGTTCCACAAGGATGTGAGGATGAATTGGCATCTCATCGCCTGCAACATGATGACCCATCGTTTGACAAATGTCACATTTCCTCAGATACTGTTTGGCATCTCTAAAAATAGAGGGCCAATAATATCCCAACTAAAGGATTTTATAGGTTGTCCTTTTGTCTAAAAATTGGCCACTGCAAGGCTCATCGTGACAAGCCTTCAAGATGTCAAACATTTCATCTTCTCTAACACATCAACGAATGATCAAATCTTCTCCTGTGTAGAAAAGGTCTTCTCTAATCCAACAATATTTAGCACTCCGTCTAATAACATTTTGTTTTTAATTTTCTTAAAAGAGCAGTGGACATTTTCCTATAGACAAATAATTTGCAATGTCAGTAAACCATGAAGATTTAACTGGAATTGCAAATAAACTTTCATCAGGAAAAGTGTCTGCTATAGGAATGGTCTCACTGAGATTGTTGATACGGGAAAGGAAATTTGCTACCATATTTTCCCTTCCTGGCTCGCCTAATACAATGATATTTAATTCTTGTAATAGGATAAACCATCTTGTTATTCTGTTGTTCATTATTGGTTTATTCATAAGGTACCTGATGGAAGAATGGTCGGTATGCAAAAAAATCTCATATCCTATAATGTAATGTCGAATTTTAATTATTGGATAAATGACTGCCAAAAATTCCTTTTCTGTAACAATATAATTGATTTTAGCAGGACTTAGGTTTTTACTAACAAAACAAATTGCATAATTTTGTTGATTTTATTTTTGTGCCAAAACCATTCCTATTGTTGTCTTAGAGGCATGTGTAGATATGTGAAAAGGAAATTCTCAATTGGGTCCTCTCAATGATGGATTTGTAGAAATTTTTTATTTTAATGCATTAAAGGCAACTTGGTTGTTAGTATCCCAGTAAAATTCGACATCCTTTGTAAGTAACTTAAATAAAGGAGATGCAATTCTAGTAAATGTTCCAATAAACTGTCTATAGTACCCTGCATGACCATGGAAGCTCCTCACATCCTTTTGAGTGGATGGAGTGGGTAAATTTCCAATGACTGCAATATTTATTGGATCTACCTTGATACCTAGAATTGAAGCACAATGATCAATGTTGGCACCATGCCAAAGAGGAAAGAAGAATGATCATGGGAAAGAAAGCGTGCATAAAACTGAAGTAACAACTGGCAGAAGAGCAACACGCGTGCATGCAAGAAAGCATGCACAAAGGAAAGAGACAATTGGAGGAGGAGCAACACGCGTATGGGAGAAAGACCTAACATAGGAATGGTTACGGTTTTGGTAATATTCTGTAATAGGCTAAAGAGCCCGAAATGTATAAATATAGATATGAAAGTATCATATAGAGAGTTAGTTACTAGCCGTTAATGATTCTCTATAATATTTTGAGTGACACGAACCAATTTTGTAAGTTGTTGAGCAAAGGAGACCCGAGGAGAGGTAGATATGAGGATTAGACCGAAGGTCGTGGAGCCTGGTGCGATCTAGTTCACCTCACATAGATCTTACCCAATTTTGTGGAGAATTGTAAGCACAAGGTGTCGGAAATGCAGAACTATCATAATACAAGAGCCAAGAGACAAATCTTTGTGGACGTAGCCCAGGAGGGGGTGAACCATGGTAATTCTAATGTAATGTGTTAAAAGTATGCCTGATTCTTCTTTCTTTCAACAATTGATGGTTAAACTTGATGAATGAGTTAATACATTGTTATGAATCTACTTATACTTAACTTTAATTAAACTATGGGATATTCGTATGCGAATCCAAGGAATAAGTACTCTCCCTTATAGCTCACGACATCTGAACTTATCAGAGAAACCCCTCTCCCCTACTCTATCCTAGGATGTAAACACTCGAGTCTTACACCCACCCATTTAAAGCTATCACGGGTGAGACTACGCAACACCTTTTGGGCGTTGTGTTTCCTTCTGGTTTACCAGGAGGGCCGATAGTTTTAGAGTCTTTGTTGGAACCCCGAATGACATGAACCTTGGGTCAATAACTCAGACAACCCGAGAAGGGAATAAAGAACCAACAAATGGTTCCGTTGCCAGGATAAGAGGAACAAGAAAGGACCGAGTAGATGAGATGGAATGAATAAAAAAACGAAGGAAGAGCAATGAACCGTTAGAAGGGGATGTTGAGACCTTGGAACCCCACGAGAGAAGAAATCGAGGGCTAGTTGAGAACCACAAAGATAGAGTTTGCACAGAAAGACAATAGAAACCCCAGGATCACACCACGTAAATACCTGGATAAATACGTATTTATGGATTTACACGAAGTTGTTTTCTGTGATTTTCCACATCTACTACAAGAGTGGATATTAAGGTTAAAGGATAACCACGTGACAAACCAAATTCGACAACTAGATTGGACTCCAGTACAGATCCAACAACTGCAGCAGGTGAACAACAAATTCTCCCGCACAGTCGATTTTTGGATTGATAGTATTGTGGCAGGCTTTATCATAGAATTCACGGTAGACACAACAAAGTCATATAGCACAGCCGAGAAAGAGTTCCTACGAAGACCTAGGGGAAGGTAAATCCGATCACTATATACTTGTATCAATATACTGCTATATAAGAAAGGTATAATGACAATGGAATCAGACACCTAGACTTCCCTACGCGCATGGGGGAAGGGGGGAAGAACTGACAGAGATAGGAGGAATGGAAGGAGGGCAGGATGCAGAGAAGAAGGAGGAGGAACCCTTGGACCCAATCTTGATGGATGATGACCAAATCAAGTGGATCTTGGCATCACCAAGAATGACGCGTAGCGAAGCACCCTACCAATATAATGTGAATACCAAGAAGAGATCTGTAGCTGAGAGGGAGGGCTTGGCTAGCGACGGGGAAGAGGTAGAGGATCTCCATTATGTGGAGAATATTGAGGAAATCTTGTGCACCGCATATGAGAGGAAAACAAGAGGCCCAAGAGCAGGAGGAGAATACAACCATCCCTTCAATATTAATGTCAGTGTGGAACCCATAAACCCATGTGTGACCAATATACCAAAAATAACACCATCATTTAGACAACCAAAGTTCAGAGGAAGTCCGATAGCAGGAAGTACATCAACACAAAGGACAGCAACTGGAAGAGCCAGTTCAGGCAACCTTAGTCAGGTATCTACACCATGCGGAGGAGGGAGTAGCTCAGTATTTAGAATGGTAGGACACGATCCTATTAGCATATTACCAGAGTTTCGAGGAGAAGTAGAAGAAGACCCTGAGAAGCATCTGTTTATTTGAGCAAAGATTTGGGAAGCAAAGCAGATCACTGATGAAGACACCAAACTCGCGCAGCTACCGATCACGCTAAGGGATCGTGCACTAGATTGGTACATGAGTGTAGACATGAACAGTGTTCCCAGAATGACAATGACACTGGATGATATTAAGAAATTGTTGATCAATGAGTTCCAGAAGCCGAGCTCAGAGGATCAATACATGACTGAGATGATTGAAATAAGACAGAAACCAGGAGAATCGGTATGGGAGATTGATCAAAGATTCAAGTGATTAAAAGGAAAGTTAAAATACCTTATGACCGATATGCAACATCAACACCTGTTTGTCAACTCACTACTCCCACACTTAAAATATCCATTACGACAACAGAAGTTTCAGACACAGGCAGAGGCTCTGCAGGTAGCCTTGCAATTGGAAGAGAATCAGTACCAATAGATGGACCTGGCTATCGAGGAACTGAAGGAGGATCTAAAGAACTTAACATTTCAGCTAAACCAGAATAAGAACAAGGACAAACGAGAAGCAATTTGGTGCACTACCTGCAGGATGGAAGGACACCATAAGAATGAATGCCCAACATTCGCACAGTATATGGAGATAGGGATGCCAAACCCACTACCACAAGGAGGATTATGGTGTGAAATATGCAAGAAACTGGGTCACGACCCTTACCACTACACAATGATGCAGAAATACCAAACAGTCCCCAAGAACTCATATTGCACTTTTTGCAAGTCAGTTGGCCATGATAGAAAAGATTGCAAAACTATGGAGTTGATGTGGGAAAGAACATCCGGCACATACAAGGTACAGGCATAAATGATGACTGGGCAGGCAACACCACAGTTCAACCAAGCCCCATCACCATACAACAATGCGCAACAATAGTATAATACTGCGCCACAACCTTACAATAACACGTAGCCACAGTACAACCCAACACAACCCCAGTACAACCCAACACAACCCCAGTACAATACTGCGCAGTATAACCAAGGACCACAGTACAACCCACCACGAGGTGACCGCGCAACTTATAGAGGAGCAGGACGAGCCAGATGAGGTTTCGGATGGAGCAGAGGACCCGCCACATGTCATAATTTCCAACAACTAGGACATTATGCACGGGGGTGTCCACTACTACCAACAACTTGTATGTATTGTCGCACATCAGACCACGATACAGAGGACTGTCCGACACTAATTGGAAAAATCCAAGAAAAAAGGAATCAAAATAACCAGAACGTTCAGTGGATTTCAGCTGAAGCAAGGGATGATGGTTGGAACATCAATATAGTCACTCGAGGAGGAACAAAAACAGGAAATGACGCAGTTCCACAAGAACCCACGTAGAAGCAATGGGTAAAGAAGAACACCGAACCCAAGAAGCAGTTCGACGTGCATAAGGAGAAGGAGATTTTTACAGAAGCCCGACAAGAATTCCAGAAGGAGAACATTGCATCGACTACACAACAGAGCAAGGAAGCTCCAGAATATGAAATGTCGCCATCACTGGACCATACCAACAGAATACAACCTGAGGAACAAGTAAGTACAATCAAATACTTTTTGCAATCATGCATCAAAATGTTAAATGATCTGTCATCTATCAAAATATTGCAAAACATCCAAGAAAAATGTAGCGGTGAGACAAAACATAAGCCATAAGTAAAAACTGTCAACCACCTGCAGACAAGAAGAAGAAAAAGTAGGAAATTTAGATTAAATGGTAACATTGGGGATTTCAATATGGGAGATATTATACTAGATCTAGGATCCGAAGTGAATGTACTACCAAAAGCTACATGGCAATGCATGGGAGAACCTACATTGGGATATTCAACGCTTCAATTAAAACTAGCAAATCAACATAGAGTCCTACCAATAGGTAGACTGAAAGGAGTGACGGTAGACCTGGATGGGGTGCACACTAAGGAAGACTTTGAAGTCATCGAAATAGTAGATGACACAACACCTTACCTGATGCTACTTGGTCTGGATTGGGCATTCGACAACTAGGCCATAATTAACTTAAAAACCATAAGAATGACATTTGAGTCGGGGGACTACAGGGTCATAGCCCAACTCGACCCATCAGAAGGCGAGAGGTTCATAGAACCCACTTTCCTGGATTTAGAAGAGATCGGCCAGTTGTACAGGACAACCGCGCGTGATGCGGATTACATAAACCCAATTGCATATGGGGTACTCAACTGGTGGAGCATTACTTCATGTGCAATAGACTCAGAAACCGGGTTAGAAAACTGGCAGCAAAGACTACACGAAGTATCTACGAGAAGGTGTGCCAGAATAGACCGTGCAGTAAGGTGGATTGGCACATAAATCAGAGAACCACCTAGCTTTCAAGGGCTAAATGATTTGGAAACTTTCTTGACACAATATGAAGTCGAGGTACTAGAAAACCAGAGATTGCTAGCACTGGATTTAGAATTAAAGGCTACACCCGCTAGATGGTGGGGTGCACACAAATAAACTATCACAGATTGGTACCAATGTAAGTGATTACTGCACATAAGGTTCGGCGCAGAACATACATGTAACAAACAACATAAATATGAGGACTAGTCACACCAACATAACACTTGAAGGCATGTCAAATGCTGTGGAAAATGACGCCACCGAAGGAATGGTCTCACCACTTCATTCATAGTTTAGAGGGAATACTAGTGAATTGGTATATAGACCAGGAAATGTGTAAAGGAACCAAGACATGGGAAACACTCCAACAAAACTTTACGATTACTTTCTCATTCAACCATGAGAACCCCAACATGGACGCGGCCCTGAAACGGATCAGAAACGTCATATTCATTGAAGAAACAGAAGTAGAAACTATCACAGAAGTACACCAGCGAAATAAGCAGACAGTCAAGGATCTACTGTCATGCTACCATGCACAAGAGGAAGCTCTGGATGAAGATGATCCGCATGATATTCAGATCAAAGAAGTCGAAGGCGAGAGAGATGTGGAAGGACCACCCTTAGAGTTAGAGGTCATCTCTGCACCAATCAAGATAAAGAAGGTTAACACAGGGACCGTCTAGCGGCCATAGATGGTCAACATTGGAGATTACTGGGATGAACAAACACTAGAAAGTATCACAGAATTGTTGTGCGAATACAACGACCTTTTTCCCACAACCTTTACAGAGATGAAAGGCATAGCTGGAGAATTAGGAGAAATGAATATACCACTCAGACCTGATGCAAGACCCATTAAACAATGACCATATAGATTGAATCCCATATATAAACAGAAAGTTAAAGATGAGATCGACAGGATGCTCGAGGCCGGCATCATCGAACCAGTTGAAGAATCGGAATGGATAAGTCCGATGGTAGTACAAGACAATAAACAAGGAAGAGGGATCATAATATGCGTCGACTTGAGGAAGTTGAACGATGCATGCCTACACGACCCATTCCCCACGCCGTTCACGGATGAAGTACTCGAGAATGTAGGAGGCCAGAAAGCCTACTCATTTACCAATGGATTCTCAAGATATCATCAGATTAAGATAGCACAGGAGGATAGACACAAGACCATGTTTGCAACAGAATGGGGATCCTATCAATATACAGTCATGCCGTTTAGACTGAATAATGCACCCGTGATATTTTCTAGAGTGGGCATCGCAACATTTAAGGAGTTCATCCATCAATTCTTCAAAGTATACCTGAATGATTGGATGGTCTATAGCCTATTAAAAAACCATGTGGAAGTGTTACAACTGATGCTAGAACGATGCAGACAGTTCCATATATCACTGAACATCAAGAAATGCATATTTGGAACACCATTTGGGATACTATTGGGGCACATAGTATGCAAACAGGGTTTGCTAGTGGATCTGGCCAAAATCGCAGTCATTGTTAATCTACCAGCGCAAAAAACAGTCCTCCAACTCAGAGCAACGTTAGGACATATAGGATATTACAGGAAATTCATCAAAGGCTACACAGATATTACAACACCAATGGAAAAATTGTTAAGGAAGGATTCAAAGTATCGATGGAATGATGAATGCCAACATGGTCTAGATACCCTAAAGGAAAAGATGGTCACCGCACCAATATTGGTATTCCCAAATTGGGAGAAGACATTCCATGTACATGTAGATGCATCAACGATCGCACTCGGAGCTAACTTGGTGCAACCAGGAGCAGGAGACTTGGATCACCCGATAGCGTTTGCAAGCAGAAAATTGTCAGATTCAGAACATAATTATAACACGACAGAAAGAGAAGGCCTAACTATGGTTTATGCACTACAAAAGTACATACATCACCTATTGTGAAAACACTTTAAGATGTTTACAGATCACTCAACCCTGAAATACCTAGTCAACAAGCCAATGTTAGGGGGGAGAATCTGTTGATGGTTATTACTATTTCACGAATTTGACTTTGAGGTAATAGTTAAAATAGGAAAACTGAATGCAGGGTCTGACTACCTATCGAGGGTCACAAAAGGAGAAGAACCAACGAATTTAGAAGACAACTTTTCAGATGCACAACTATTCTCAGTACATATTGCTGACGATTACTTCGCAGAGATCATCCAGTACTTAAGCACAGGTACTACGCCGCAAGGATATACCACTGCAAAGAAGAAGAACCTAGTAGTTCGCGCAACTGACTATCAATTGATCGCAGGACATATATACAAGATGGGCGCAGATAACATCTTACGAAGATACGTACTAGCCCATGAACGACCAATAATTTTAGCAGAATACCACGAGGGAATAATAGGAGGGCATTATGCAGGAAAAGCTACCGCGTAGAAGGTACTACGTGTAGGATTATGGTGGCCAACGATCCACAGAGACTCGAAAGAATATTGTCATCAATGCAACGTCTGCCCAAGGGTAGGCAAACCCAATAGAAGGGACAAGATGCCACTATGACCACAAGTGACACTTCAGGCATTCAAAAAATGGGTGATAGACTTCGTGGGACCTATTAACCCACTAGCCAAAAGAACGGGGGCGAGATATATTATCACCACGAGAGAATACCTAACAAGATGGGCAGAAGCCGTGCCAGTAAAAGATTGCAGCGCAGAGACAACTTCACATTTTATGTTTGAACATGTAATTACTAGATTTGGGTGCCCAAGAATTTTGATGAGTGACCAAGGAACGCACTTCATAAACAACACCATCCGAGCGATGCTGGAAGAGTTTGAAGTCCATCACTAGAAAAGCACACCTTATCATGCACAGACAAATGGCACGGTAGAAGCCTTCAACAAAATTCTAGAAAACACCCTGACAAAGATATGAAATGTCAAAAGGGACGATTGGGATCTCAAGGTACCAACAATACTATGGGCGTATAGAACCACATGTAAAAAGCTGACTAGCCACACACCATTCAAACTAGTCTATGGTCAAGAAGCAGTAGTGCCCCTAGAATTTTTAATAGCCAGCCTACGTGTAGCAGCCATTACACAAATGACAGAACGAGGCGCAGTATAGGAAAGATTGAATTAGTTACTGTCAATGGAGGAAGACCGAATCTTAGCAAGATTCCATCAACAAGTACAGAAAGCAAGAGACAAAGCTTGGCACGATCATCACATCAAGAGGAAATTCATTGGCTAGGACCTTACGAGGTAAAGACTATCACGGACGGAGGATTTGTATAGTTAAGAGATCTAACGGGCACAGACCTTAGAGGAATGGTTAATGGGAGCTGGCTGAAGCTGTACAAGGATAGTTGACCACCCATCGCATAGTAGAATATATATATATATATATATATATATATATAGAAACAACATGAAAAAAAAAGGGCATGATGGACAAGCCACATATGAAACACGAAGCCAACAAGGGAAGAGATAACGACCATATCAAAAAAGGAAACATGCAGGAAATACCAGCAAAAGCAGGCTGACAGGACAACAATAATCAGAGTTAAAGAAAGGCAACGACGGATGGGATGCCACATTAAATGTGCCAACTTGAGACGACAGAGCATGCATAATGGCAAGTACGAAACTGCCGCAGATGCATTGAACCTATAGTTAGGGTGCATTAATCATGTGATGGAGGAAGCATCCTCGACAAGCTTCATGACGAGCCCATACAACACATGAGCACAACAATAGTTAGTCTACCCGCAGAAGGAGAACAAGAAAAGATCAATAGCAACAAGAACGAACAGAGTGAAACCACAGAGCTCACCAAATCCATTCAAACCCCACAAACGTTCGACAGACACCATTATGGTACCCCCGAAGCTTGAAGAACCAGACCATACAACCAAATCAACCAGGGCTCAGACAAGGTCGCAAGGACCACCGGAAGAAAGTGAACAACAACCACCAGAAATCGTCGATATTGACGAAATCCCGTCGCCAGAGGAAATTCCAGTAGAGTCCATACCAATACTTGAGGAGGCCTCGAAACCAAAAACAAAGGCTATGGAATAGGATACACCAGCAACAATGCATGAGCCCCAAAACAAAGAAGAAGAAACCCACCAGGAAATACCACCAGAAAATGCCGAAGAAGTCGTAGGAGCCACTAGAAGTGCACAGAACCCGGATGCCGCAGTGCAACCAGACGTCCCTCAAAGACCCATCCTAGATTCTTTTTCGGATGAGATGATGGGGGAAATGGCCATGACTTGGGCAGAATGGATGGCAAAGGAGAAACCCAAAGCTGTTGGAACCTCGATCCAACCGTTGCGGAAGGAGGAATGAATTCAGATACCAAGCTCACCTCGAAAGAAACCAACTGCAGAGATTGTGCTACCTCGCATACCAGAGGGAGTGCAAGTGGACCCACAACTATTAGGTCATGTTGGGAATCTCAAGTATTCCGACCATGACATAGCAGATGACACCAAATATCCAGAGCTTGCACCGTAGGTCTTCATGCAGAAAACAGTCGTGAACCAACTCGGAGAAACCATCACTCAACCACACAAGTGGGCCACCGGACTGGACAAAACAGGAATCCTAGGGTTGTTGAAGATACCACACTTTGGTAGAGGCCAATATGCGATGGAATGCATGAAAAAACTGTTAGAAGTTACGCATGGAGGGGATATATGGATAATTCTGGACAATAAGTCCAAGGAAAAAGCATTGGAAGAGGATATGAAGAAGAAATACGACACCGACAGGGGAACAAGAGGCATTATAATTAAACAGATCAATGATGCCGTGACACAATTGGGTGAAAAAATCTTAGCCTGCAAACTGCTAAGAAAATGCTTCAAAGACGAAGTACTAGCAGGAGTCATTGCTGTTGCAACTTAGTGCGCAGAAGGCACCTTCATGAGTTGGGTGCCATACCTATCAAACTTGTTCCAAATAGACTGCAAATATGTGTAGGACACAGGTACGGAATTTCATTACTCATGGCTGATCACTCTCATAGCTTTCATGGGATGGCGAGAACCAGAATACGCCGTCTTTGCTAGCACACCACAGCCAGGGGGAACAAGATATCGCATCCTGAGAGCTGGGCCACTAGCCAAGCATAACAAGGATAATGTAATTGTATTCGAATCATACCTATGGGAGATACATGAATCCATTAGCCGAGAAGGGAGGATAACACAAGAGGTTTTCGCACGATATGAGGACATCGCTAATTTCTAGGCTAGGCGACAAGCCATGTGGATACAACCAAGGCAGGACTCGGATAAACAATGGCTACAGATGTGCTATTGTGTCACAGAGGGTGATATCGACATGATCATTAGTGAATGGCCTGATGAATGGAGGATTCCAACTATACCCAGAGGAGTACTAGGATAGATAACAAAAGGAGGAGCTACGTAGGCGGAGACACAACCTCCACAAATCCCAGTACCCAAGTGAAAAAGAACGGGCCAACCCAAGTCAACTTAGGCAGACGATGACTCAGAGAAGGGACCCAGAAGGGAGGAATAGAAACCACCCAGCTGACCAATGGACAGAGGAAACTGGCTAAGGGAGCACAAGAAACTGCACCAAACCCCATCACATAGGAACCAGGGGGGCTAAGAGACCAGCGGTACATGACGCAGGTGAGCACAAGAAGATGAAGGCACAACAACCACCACCAGACTACACAGTCACAGAGGATGATGGCGAGATGATTTCCAGGATGGTCCAGGACTGCCTCGCAAAAGATTTTGATCACGCCGTGCACCACAGGGACAAACTGGAGAAGGAACTAATAGAAATGGAATAGCTCCTTAAGAAATTTGGGGAATCCTAGATCACGAGTAGTAGTAGAGGCATATCACCATCGACCACACAGGCCACAGAAAGGGTGGAGGTAGAATAATGCGACCTAGTTCTTCCGATACCACATGCACATTCCACAGTCTAAATAAAGCCTAGCATGCTGCGAATGGATGAGATTGTGGGACAAACACCACTGAAGGATTTGGATCATATCCAATTGGTGTTGACACGGATGCCATCAAAATCATTACACAAACTACATGTTAGCATCGACCACGAGATGTAGGCTCGAGCACATAAAAACTTAGTCGATCTACAACAAGCAACAAAGAAGCGGGAAGCACTGGAATTAGTTTGCACACAGGCCCAATCGGAAACCAAGGAGGAGAAAGAACGCATAGACGAGCTGGAACGTAGAGTGGAAGATTTTTTTGGGAAACTTCCAACTATTGCGCAAGGAAATGAACTCACAGCCACAGAGAAGATCGACCATATTGCGCAGGCAATTGATCAGTATCAAAAGGAGATCAAGACTCTCCTCGGACAGATTAGACCGACAACTCCACTAGCAGTGAAGGAGCAAAGGAAGAAGGAAGCAGCAATGCAGCTGCAGGAGTTAGAAAAAAAATAAGCACGACAACCAACTTGTTGGATAAAGCAGGGAAACTTTGGACAAGGCTAGAAGAGGATCCACAAGTCCAACACTAGGACAAGGAGGATGAGAGGATCAATGCAATGATCCAAGAACTCAAGCAGCGATAGAAGACCATACCAATTCTAGAACAAGTCAAGGGAATGTAAGAGCTGAAGAAGATACAGGCATAACTTATCACTGCGCAAACAAAAAAACAAGAGCGTCATGCTAAAATAGAATCATTGCTGGAACGGGTAGCAGAAGTACTCACACAGGTAGAAGAAGACAGAAACTAGACAACACAGACTTAGCTAGAATTCATAGGACCGATGAGAGAGGAAGTGACAGCTCATACAATCAACACCATCAAGGAGAAAACCATGTAGGCACTGACAAAAGAAACAAAGTTTCGGGAACAGTTCCAGACGTTCACCAAGGAGATCGAGGAAGAAAAAAGAAACTAGGTGACTCGGGACGAGTCATATGTCAGTGTTGGGGGCCTGTTGGCACCAGGCCGAAGAGGAAAGAAGAATTATAGTGGGAAAGAAAGCGTTGAAAAAACTAAAGTAACAACTGGAAGAAGAGAAACACACGCACATGTAAGAAAACATGCACAAAGGAAAGCGACAGATGGAGGAGGAGAAACACGCATATGGGAGAAAGACCTAACATAGGAAGGGTTAGGGTTTTGGTAATATTCTGTAATATGCTAAAGAGCCTGAAAGGTATAAATATAGATACGAACGTATCATATAGAGAGTTAGTTAGTAACTGTTAATGATTCTCTGTAATATTTCGAGCGGCACAAACTGATTTTGTAAGCTGTTGAGCAAAGGATACCCGATGAGAGGTATATCTGAGGATTAGACCGCAGGCCGTGGATCTTGGTGCGATCTAGTTCACCTCACATAGATCTTACCTAGTTTTATGGAGAATTGTAAGCATGAGGTGCTGAAAATGCAGAACTATCATAATACAAGAGCCAAGAGCCAAATTTTTGTGGATGTAGCCCAGGAGGGGGTGAACCACGGTAATTCTCATGTAATGTTTTAAATGTATGCCTGATTCTTCTTTCTTTCAGCAATTGATGGTTAAACTTGATGAATGAGTTAATACATTGTTATGAATTTGCTTATACTTAACTTTAATTAAATTGTGGGATATTTGTATGCGAATCCAAGGAATAAGTACTCTCCCTTATAGCTCACGACATCTGACCTTATATGGGAAACCCCTATCCCCTACTCTGTCATAGGCTGTAAACACTTGAGTCTTATAGCCACCCATTTAAAGCTATCTCGGGTGAGACTGCGCAACGCTTTCTGGGCATTGTGTTGCCTTTTGGTTTACCAGGAGGGCCGATAGTTTTAGAGGCTTTGTTGGAACCCTGCATGACATGAACCCTGGGTCAATAATTCAGACAACCCAAGAAGGGAATAAAGAACCAAGAACCAAGAACAATACCTTCAATATACATCATAAAACATTTTTCATTGCTTAGGGAAAGGCTTGTTTCTCGACATCTATTTAAAACTATTTCTAGGTTATCTAAGGATTCCACAAAAGTATCTCCATAAATTGACAAATAGTCCATATACACCTCTACACAATCATCTATCAAATCAACAAAAATAGCCAAGAATTCCCTTTGGAATGTGACAAGCACATTACAAAGTCAAAAGGGTAATGCCTTGTAGGCATAGGCTCCCTAAGGAAAATTAAATATCGTTTTCCCTTGGTCTTCAAGTGCTATTCTTATTTGATTATAGCCATTGAAACCATGGAGGAAAGAAAATTATTTCTTTCCATCCAATGTGTCCAAGACTTAGTCTATGAAAGGTAGAGGGAAGTGGTCTTTTAATGTGGCTTTATTGAGTTCTCGATAATCTTCACATACTTGCGATTTTTAGTTTTTCTTGGGAACTATAACCAAGGGTGAAATCCATTGGCTATTTGATATAGGGTAGATGAAATGTATGTCTACTAATTTTGAAGCTCCCCCTTTAAAATGGATTTTAAGGTTGAGTTCATTCGTCTTTGAAATTGTCAGACTCGTTTGACATTTTTCTGTATATATATGTGATGGGTACAAGTATCCAGATGGATACCCTACATATCAGTGTATTCCCAAGCAAAAGCTTTAGAATTTTTTTGCAAAATAGAAATTAACCGTTTCTATTGTGACTCATTAAGGTCAACATTAATGTTTAATATTTTCCTAGGAAAAATTTCAATAACTTTATTGCAGGATTTTTTTATAGAGTTTACAGGAAACACGATTTGAAATAAGGGTGTTAAGCTATTTGTTGTGCATGTCTCCTGTAAATTCTTCCCAACAAGATAATCAACCAAAAAATGTTTAGATGATGAAGCTTATGAATATGATGTGGATGTATATGGTTTAGAATTTGTTGTTTTCCCCCTAAAATATGGAGTAAAATCAAGATGGGAGATACACTGATTGAACTGATTTTCTTCTGTATTTTCCTTAAGGTTTGAAGATTGTGCAATGGTTAAAATTGGCTGAATGATTTCATTTCTATATCTATTTATTCTAACCATTTGGTATGCTCTAATTCATTCATTGATTTTGTTGGGGGGTACAATGTAACATGTTTTGTTTCATCTCCTTTTGTAATTCTCATATCACCTGATCGAAAACTAATGTATGCATACGTTGTTGCCAACCATAGTCTACTCAGGATTAGAGGGTGTCCATCCAAATTGGATTTGGGTTGAAGAATCATAAATTATGTTGGGTATTGCAATGAATCCAATGAAACTATGACATCTCTTATTATACCCTCTGGTTTTATTTTTGATCTGTCTGCTATTTCTAGAACCATACGGGTTGGTCTGAGATTTGCAATTTTTAAATTTTGCATGGTTTCTAATGTCATGACATTTATTGATGCATCTAAATATATGAGTGTGTTTGGGATGGAAAAGTTATTGACAAAGATTGTAACCACTGTAATTCTAGGGTCAACATACTTGTTTATTATTGGTTTGGTGGCTATCAAGCTTGCTAGTTTTCCAATCACTTGTATTGTTTGTGGATCCTTTCTTTTCTTTGTAATTCTTTTATTACACAATTTCCTCATTGTTTTAGCATATATTGGAATTTATTTAATGGCCTATAATAAGGGAATTTTTATGAAAACACTTTTCAGTTCTTCTAAAATATCACGTTGAAGTAAGATTTTTGATTTTTCTTGCTTTTCTATCAGTAATCGTTCAGGAAAAGGTGTTGTCTTAGAGTGTTGAATATTTTCCTATGGGGTTATTGATTGCTTTTCTATTGTTTTATTTTGATCTAACTGAGTTAACTCTACCTCTTCTTCAATTATTATGGGATATTTATGATTTATTACCTTTCATGAGAGTAATTTTATTTCTTGTAATTATGCAGGACATTCTTGAAATATTACAAGAGCAATACCATAAGTGGGAAAACTATCCACTTCAGTGTTGTAGACAACTTTGTCTTTTCGGTTGTTTGGATTTTCTACTGCCTAGGAAGGAATTGGTGTAAGCCGTGGAGGGTGTTGCATTGAAGGGAGTTATAGAGGTTCAAATTGAGTTAGTTGAGGTGGTGGAAGTGATGGAAAGCTTTGATGCAAGTATAGTGGATTTGATTGATATTGTTGTTTTTGGGGGTAAAATTGTTGCTATTGATAAGATTGTTGAGGATAAGTTTGTTGTTGAAAATTGTAAGGTGGTTGATTACCATGGTTATTGCCTCTCCAATTTTGTTGATAATGTGGATTATAGTTTTGTTGAGGAGGCCATGATTTCCATGGCATGGGAACACTCCAAGATGTTTGTGTAGGAGTTTGAGTGGGAAATGCAGAGAATTGTTTAGAAGGATATTGAAACATACCTGCTGGCCTTGGCTTCCATAGTCGCCACGGTGCTATGTTATAAAGTTCTTCTTCTTTTTCATTATCTCCTTTATAAAGGCCTTGGGCAGCGAGGGACAATCTTATGTTTCATGATTTTCTGCACAAATTTTAAAAATCTGAACTTTTTTTAGTGGACATTCATTTTTAGGATGCTTCCCTCTACAACTAGGGAAAAATGGCTAAAGATGCAGTTTCATCTTGCTGTCATTTATTAACATTAAAAGAATCAAATTGACAAGTTAATGTACCCATAAGTTCAATTTTAAAGTTTTCAAGCAAGTTACCAATTTCAAGCTTACTAATACTCCCTGATGCATATGTTGTTACTTTTTAAAGGGAATCCCTTTGACTTTTTCCATCTTTAGCGTTTCCCGTGGAATATGTCCTGCACAAATTAGCAATTTGTTCAAATGGTAAGGATGAGATATCACTGGAATCCATAAGATTAAGGATATCAATATATTCATCACGAAGGCCTTTTAAAAATATGGTATGGATGACATCAAAATTTAAGGAATTATGCTTTGATTTTTGAAAATTATACAAAAATATTTCCAATTATTCTTCGAAGTTTTCTTCTTCCTGTTGTGCCATCCTAAATATGTCTTCTTTTGATTTCTTTTTCCTACAATTGGATTGATACTTCTTAAGAAATATCTTCCTCATGGTGTCCCAATGTGTTATTGTACTTTCACCTAGTCCGATAAACCACTTTAATGCAATGCTTTTCAGAGTGGTAGGAAACAATCTCAATTTGTAAGCATCATCAATATACCCATAAGTTCGGCATAAAATATCAAATTCAAATAAAAATGCATCAGGATCTTTGGAAGGAATACCCTAAAAATTAGGCAGAATAGAAGGAGGAATATTTTTCATTTTTAATTCATTTCCAAATTCAATAGGTATATCTAAAATAGGAAATCCAAATGTAACATCTTCTTCTTTACTCATTCTGTTCCTATCTTTGTTTGGGCCTCTTTCTTGTTCGCCTCCTCCCTTTGGCATTCTTTCTCTTTCTCCACCTCCTTCTCATATTGGTATTCTCTGTATTTCTTCCCCACCTCCTAGTCCTTGTTCATCTTTACCTTCTCTTCTTGGTATTCTACCTCCTCCTCCAACATGAGATTCTTCATCAACCATCTGGTTTTCTCAAAAGATCCAAAATTGTTTACTCCAACCTTCTAGTGTTTCTTCTGGATCTTCTAATGGTTCAACATTATCTTATGTTTTAGTTTTCTTTAAGATTTCCACAATAATTACTTTCTTTCTATCCTTCTTAGTACTTGCAAGCACGTTAGTGGTGGGTTGTTTTATGGATCTCTTGATAGGTGGTCAGATAGATGAATTAACAAATGGTCTTGAAGATGATGAAGTAGGTGTTTTAGTAGGTGGATTAGTAGATGGTTTACTATATGGTTGTGAAGGAGGTTTAGTAGATGGTTTTGTAGGGGGGGTTTTGGTTTCTACTTTTCTAAGGTTTATTTTTTGGAGAATTTATTTTATTATTATTATTATTATTATTTTTTCTGTTTTCTGATTTAATGAACCTACCTTTACTATCCCTAGGCTTAACTAGTTTATGCATTCAAAATACACATTATGAGGAATTGTGAATACTCACGAAAGTGAATGCACATGTTCTTACCTATCGTCTTATTGTTTTCACTCCTCCATGTCTAAAATGTGCATATCAAAACTAAAAAAAATGCAAACAAGAATTTGACAACATAAATTGAAAAAAAAAAAATGAAAACCAAGCAAACAAAAAAAAATCTTGCAATTTCAAAACTCATTCTTATAGTGCCTCCCTGGAAATGGTGCCAAAATGTTGGGCTGATCTAGTGGTCTAGATTTCTCAACAATTTCTATCAATCCAGGTAGGTAAAATTATGAGGCATAGACACAATATGTGCATAACTAATCTTGAGATTGCCTAAAAAATTCTATTGAAATCAAAATAATAAAGTATCAGACTCACAAACATAAATTAATTCCTTTGATAACAGTTACTTAGACTTGACTGTCAATTGGTAGGGACTCAGAACAAGTGAATGATCTGTGTGCTCACTTGCAAACTCACTTTGTTTTAGTCAATTAGGCTCTGAAATTAGAGAGGGATATTTCTGAATATGAGTGAAAAGGCTGACTAAAAATAAACTTAATCTATTCAATGCTGAAATGAAATGTGCCAATAAGAAAACTAGAAAGGAATTGCAGACTCAGTTCAAACTCCAAATATATTTGTGTGATGAATGTTGGTATGGCACAATAGATGAAATATCATTCAAGTAATTGATTGTCTTTAACATCAATATCTGAAACAATCATTAATCATCATAATCAAAGTAACATTTCCTGTAAACTATTTGAAAAAATTTCTTGATCTACAGGAAATTGTAACAACACATGTAAATCTACAAGAAATGAAGACAATTAATAAACGTTACTTCTAAAAAAACTATGGAAATACAATACATACCAAGGAGGCCTCCTGGAATATGTTGTTAAAGAAAAATCAGACTATGTAAGAAATTTAACTCATAAACTAAATTCAAAGCTCCATTGTATTAACTCTTCAACACAATTCAACATTTACAATATAAGTCTTGGATCATAATCTCAATATCTCATCAACTTCAATATCCCATGTTTTCTAATATTTATACATATCTCAAGGAATTCAAGTGCTTTTCATTTACACCATGTTTTGCAAAACTAATTACAGGAATATCATTTAGATCTTCATTCTAGCGCCTAGCATAACTTTTCCTTGATCATTTTAGTTTAATCCTTGATCTTATGACGGATTAAACCTTATTCATCACTCATGAGCATCAAGTTGCTGATTCTTTGACCAAGCTGGCAGATTTGCAGTTGGTTCTGAGAATTTCTTGTAATTATCTATCGGATTTGACCATGCATTGACGACCGAGTGACGAATGCCATGAGAATGGTAAAATAGGTAAATTACCATCTCCTGACATCAATTAAGTGCCTCTAGGTGGAAATTATCCCTTTGAGTGAGTCAAAGTATGCTAACCTTCAATTCATGTAATAACTCATAAAACGAGGTTAATTCCTGTAATCGCTGGATTGCAGGCGATTTTGATGTAGAAATAGCTCTTAATATCATTTACAAGAAAAAATAAGAGTTAATATCAAAACAACAACTTGCTACCTTATTTGATGCTCATTCTTCCATTAATTAGGTGAAAATGGGGAAAACTTGAGGTTTTGAGGTCAAAATTGGAGGTGAATGGGTCTGGTGAAAGGATCAAAACTAGCACCCACTACTCAATATGAAGGATATGTGTACTTCCTTTTATGCTCCAATTGGAGTTGACATGTGGAATTCAAAAAAATATTAATAACAAAAAAACTATTCAATGTCGACCATAAATAAATAAATGATTTAATTCAATAACCCTATTAAGTAAAATATTTCAATATCACGGTGAATATTGTCTCTACGATGAATACATACCATGTGAAATTTATATTTGCTTCCCATACATACTAGGGTGATTATTTTTGAGGTGAATGCATTCTTCATGTCTAATGTTAAATCTGTGGTGATTAAATACCATTCGTGACTATTCAAACCCTACCGTGAATCAATTACACAAGTTTCTTATTTATTTATTTTTCTTTTCAATATGACTAATTCACTACTAATACCTAAATCTAACAAAGGAATGCCTAGCAAAGTAACCCTAAATATTTTTCATGAATACATAGAATCATTAGAAAAACATAGAGAAGAGAGAGAAGCCAAACTTCAAAGTAAGTTAGAAGCAATGCTTGATAATAAATTTAGATCTTTGAAAGATAATATTGAGAGACATATAGACAATAAAATTTTATGGTTTGAGACTCAACTATAGAAAATGGAGGCTAGATTACAAGAAATAGAAAAAAGAGACCAATAACAAAAACAATCAAGGAAGGAAGAAGAGGTCTAAGAAAATCATAATCTTAGGGACAAGCTTAAAGAGATAGAAGAAAAGTTATTTAACTATTTGGCCCTAAATAGTGTGGAACACCAATTGGATATCAAACCTATCAAAGAGGAAATGAATAAGTTCATAGAGTTATACCATCATAATTTTTGGTATAAAAGAAAAGAAATATGAGGACACATTAGCAATAGTCAAGGAGGATCTGGAAAATAAGTCACAAATTGAAACAATTGGCCTTATAGAAGCAAAAAGGTTGGGAAAAATAATTGAAAATAAATATAGGTTGATTCAGGTTATGGTAAGCTCTAATTCCCATAAATATGACATACTCAGTAAAATACGAGTTTAAAAGGGTTTGGAATATTTATGAATGAAGACCTCATTCCATAAGATCAAGCTAAATTAAGGAAGGGGGTTCAAAATGTAAAGGAAGCTAGAAAAGAAGGAAAATGGACAATAACTAGGAACCAAAAATCTATTATTAGGGATAGAGACCAAAGAGATAACAATAAATAACATTTTGAGACACTGCAGATCCTCTCTTGGAATTGTTGGGGATTTCCCTGGAACAAAGGGCCTATATTAAATTGGGTCCCAAGTGAAATTGATATTATTTTTCTGGTTGAAACTTAGGATCATGAGGAATCTAAGGTCCCTAATATAGAAGGATTTATATCTTGTTTGACATGGAACAAGAAATGCTCCTGTAGATGGGTTGGAGGAATAACTTGTTACATAAGAACAAACCTCTCTCCTCACATTCATCTTCATAAAAAAGACCCTCTCAATAAGTTCATTTGGATGGATATTTCAGATATTAATGCTAAGAATATGTATATAGCAATTTGTTATTTCACACCTATTAATTCTACCTTTTATACAACAAACAATCTAGATAAAAATTGTCCATATAAAGGCTTAGAAAAAGATATTCATAGTCTGAGAAATGAAGGTAGTATTTTCTTGCTATGAGACTTTAATGTTAGAACTACAACTAATCAAGCTATTATCTTAAGCAACGATTCCAAGCCTAATCCTCTATGGCTAGATGAGGACCTTGTTTTAGCTAAAAGATACAAGAGAATTTCAAAAGACTTGACCGAGATTTTTTTGGTACCGAGCTAATCAATCTTTGAATTTATCGAGATCTAATAATTTGCAATGGTCTAATAAAGTGGCCAAAATATAACCAAATGACGTTTATCCATGGGTTGGGTAGTAGTGTTGTGGATTATGTGATTTCAAATATCCTTGTTTACAACCAAATAGTAAATTTTGACCTTTTAAACGACTGTGAGCTCGACTCTGATCATAGACCTTTAACCCTAAATCTAAAATTTACCTTGCACAAACCCCCCTTGAAGATAACTCTGATAACCAAAGACACTTGCTTTTTGACAAAAATAAATTTGGTCTCTTCTTAAAGGACTTAGACAATAAATTAAATATTCTATCATATAAGAACAATATTGAAGACATTTATCATAATTTTACAACCCTCTCTACCTCCATAAAAAAATTCTCTATTGAAGTGTTGTTTAAAAAGAAGAATAGAATTGTCAACCCTTGGTATGATAATGAGTGTAAACTTGCTAGAAAACCCATTAGGGATTCCTCTAATGAGTTCTTGAAATATGATAAGATTAATGGATACAAATCCCTAATTAAAAGGAAAAAAAGGCACTGCATAAATAAAAAAGCAAGAGAGTCTTTTGCATCTATCTAAGCTAGATCCAAAGAAATTTTGGAGAAAACATTTGACTCATAAAACTAAAGAAAATGATATGATTCCCTTGACAATCTAGAATTCCCACCTTAAAAATATTTACGAGTATTGTAATGTCTTGGAAAACATTCTAAAAGTTTCTATAGAAGTTGAAGTTTTTTCTATAGATGATCTATAAACTGCCATGGATATTCCACTAGAATAGTTTGTCACAATAGATCTAATAAAATACTGAAATCTTTACTATTAAGGTTATTTTTCCTTTAGATCTCCATAATATTTAGTTACTGATTTTCTGCTTATGCATGAAATAAATTAAATGCAAAAAATGGAGAATAATAAAATACAATTGCACCATCCATAAATAAACAAAATATATGACTTGGGAAACCCAATACGAGAGAAAACCCAGCTAGAAGGTGAGGTTGGCATTCTCTCTTTTCTCTGTTATAGAAGTGATGCAAGTACAAAGAAAGAGGCACTCTCTATGAAGTTTCCATTAACTTGTGGCCTATATGGCTGATACTAAATCTCTCCTCCTCTGTTATGCTCACATAATACCACTCTCAAATGTTTTTCTTAGATACAAGACAAGATACAATGCCAAAGAATGGAATCCCTTCTCCTCCTAGTGGCTCGGTATTTAACATAGCCCAATAGCCATCTAGGGGTAGGTTTTTGACTTCCTCAACCCTCAATTGAGATAGGGTTTTGGACCTTCTAGAATATTCTTGAAATTACATACGTGACTAGCCCCATATACGTGAGTAATGAGGGATCACATGGCATCCTCTTGTACCATGGTGGTCAACACGGTAGGTCAACTTACGAGAGGCATAACTTTTTCATACGAGCTTCGATTGAAACAATTTTTACACCATTGGAAAGCTCTCAATGTGTAGAATAACATCATGGGGTCAATGCTATGCAGGGAAATTTTTAACCCAAAAAAATATCGTTTGATGCCTCAAAATGGCCCCGCTAGCTGATTCCTCCAAATTTTTCCACTATGAAAGGATAGAGATAGATGAAAAACAATATAATGATCAAATCTATATCAATATAAGACATAAATTTTTGGATTAAGCGACTCGCAAATGGGAAAACTAAGGACATCAAAGGCTACCAAGATGAAATATTAAAAATTGGAGGGTCCATTCTGGTCCTTCACATACACAAGCTCTTCAATTTAGCAATCAAGCAAGGCTTCCATAAACCCTGGACTTAAGCCTCAGTGTACCTATTTTTAAAAGTGGGGATAAAATAAATCCCTCTAATTATAGGACCCTTATGATTAGTCCCATTTTAGGCAAGCTATATGGAAGTATTTTGGAAAAGAAGATAAGCATATGGATCGGAATACACACAAAAAGAAATAAAGTCCAGGTCAGTTTTAGAGGTTATCACTCAACCATGGACCACCTTATCACACTCGGGATCATTTTAGAGGAGTGTCACAACAATTAATCCAATCTCATTTGTTGTTTCGTTGAATTTAGGAAAGGTTTTGATATTGTGCCTAGGACCAACCTTTGGAATAGGTTAGAAGAGGTAAAAGTTCCCTCTGGGCTAAGAGCGGTTGCGGTAAGTTTGTATGAGAATGTTATTTCCAAGTTTAGGAGAATTGAGGGTTCTTTAGAAGAAATTATCTGTAGTATAGGATTTAAGAAAGATTTTCCCCTATCCCCTACCCTTTTTGGCATATACTTTGACAAGTTAGAAGCTTGTCTAGAAGCTGTAGGTTGTGTTGGACCAAATCTTGATAGTATAGTCATCATCCTTCTTCTCTATGCCAATGATATTGTTATTATGGAAAGGAATCCCTATGACCTCAGTAAGAAACTTAGAATCCTCAAGGACTTATTCTCTAGTACAAGAATGACTATGGACACTGACAAAATGAAGGTTATGATAATTAAACCCAACAAGATCACCTATGATACTTTCATATATGATAGAAACAATTTGGAGGAAGTGCCTTCATACAAATATATTGGAATTGATATTCATCACAAACTCAATTGGAACTATAGCATTGAGAAAAAGGATAAATGGAGGGTGGAAAGCTTATTATGGGCTTGAAAATAATTGTAAATTAGCAGACCTTTGGCTATGGGATAAGAAAAATCTCATCGTTGAGACTCTTGTCACTCCCGTTATCTTGTATGGATGTGAATTATGGGGATGCAATATCTCTCGAGAATATTGGGGAAATATAGAACATATCCAAAATAATTTTATAACTTATAATCTCAAAATTAAAGGCAATACATCCTATCCTATCCTCCTCATAGAAGTGAGCCTTTCTTCCATTGGGAGCACAACTGTGATTATGTACTTGATGTACACGAACAAGATAAACAATATGGATGAAAAAAGGCTCCCAAAAATTTCTTCAGACTCTAGCCAAAATCACTAATGGCTCAAGTAGGGATGCCTTAATGATGCCAAGTCTGGGCTAAATCATTGGGGAACAAAAGAAGAAGTTATTTTGTAGAATATCGATGATATTAAAAATAATTTTCAAGATAAATTTAAGGAGAATCTATGGTGTGATAAAGAATTGGAGAATAATAGAAAATTAAGATATTAGAAGGAGGTGGTTAGTTGTAATCTTGAAGATGAAAAATATCTCTCTATTTTGACTAGCGTTAAAAATAGAATCAATATTGCTAAAATAAGAACTAATTTTCATGATTGCATAGTGAGATTGGGCGTTGGAAAATCCACAAAATACCATGACATGAAACAATTTTCCACCTTTGTGACACCAAGAGGGTTGAAGATGAAAATCACTTTCTCCTGGCATGCCTTGAGTATGCCCAAATTAGATCTGAATTTCAAAATATCTGTCACAATAACGACCTTCCTAACCTTCTAAGCCATTAAAACTATAGTGATCTTGGAATGATTCTCCTAATGTTTTTTGAGCATCAAAATAACATTATAAAGAAACCAAAGTAATATCTTACCTTTATTAAGGCCCGATAGACCAATTTTTTTCTTAGTGGAGTCTCGACGTTACCATCATCATCATCACCATAAAATACCAATATATTGAGAAAAATGAAATATAAAATGATTTGGCATGTTGATTTCAATTCTACATTAAAAATAGTGTCCCCAAGGTGTAGGATAGTCGGTGACAGAGTGTGCTGTTAAGGTGCTCCGTGATGTTAAAGTCATTGGTTCGAAACCTGTGGGGACAAAAAATCTAGCCATGTTAAGGGTTGGTGTGGCTCAGTCCAAGTGCGATCCCTAGGTGATTTTGACGGCTTAGATGCCCCTGAGTCACGATTTCTTAGCCACAGGTTAGTCCCACATGTCACGGACAAACTAACAAACAAAAAAAAAAATTCTACATTGAAAACAATTTGATGCATTAATTAAAAAAAAAAAAAAACTAACTAAAGACAATCTTTTATTTATAATATGCAAAAGGTATTATAGTCTTTCCAGTTGTGGCCTACCACTAGAGAAACCAAGACCACAACTAGCTAAAAGGATCCATAACAATGGTATTAATTCTTTCTTATCTCCCTATAGTCCTGAACATATAAGGATATAACTATGTCTATCAACAACCTATAATAACCATCATACTTTGTTTATTAGTAATTATTGGGTTTTTCAAACATAAATTGGTCATATAGAAAATTAACAAAACTATAATCCTATTGTTGTCCATGATAATCATAAACAAAAAAGGAAATCTAAAAAAAAACATGATCAGACCTGGTATCAATCCTTGGGAAAAGGAGTTCTCTTCTCCTCTGCTACCTCCAACAGTAAATTCGATGTCTTCATCCTCCTCCTAGCCAACTTTTGAGGACCGTGGGTCTCCATCAAGCATTATGGGGCTGGATCTGGTTCTAGTTGAGTTGGTGGAACCTTCAACTTGATTTCTTTTTCCATGCTCCTCCTTTCCCTTCAAAACTATACTATTTACCCCAAAGACCGTTTGGCATAGTGATTCAAACACACCCTTGAATGTTCTTGTCATGTGGATAATATCTTGATTCTACTCCATCTTTTTCTCTAGCCCTTGAGCCACTAGAGTATTCAAAAACTAGTAGGTCTCTATTGTCCTAAAGAATTTTGTGTCTCGGGTTCTAGAGTGGATAGGGTCCTCCATCCATCCCTAAATTCCCTCCATGATCTGTTCATTAGGCGACATTCAACATTTGGCCCTGAAAACCTCCTCTAGCAACTCCACTTCCTGCTTCATGACCTTTGAGCAGTTCTCTATAAACTAGTGTCTCGCTTTCTAAGCATGATTCTCAAATCTAGTCAGGGATTTCCAAATTTGGTAGGAAGAGGCACCCCTCTTTCCCTTATTATTCCTTTTACTTCCCCTCCTATTCGATCCTTTACCCATGATTGCTTCCACTACAAATACGAACCAAGAAAAAGGTTTAACCACACCCACACCATGAAAATCCAAAGGAAATGCACCAATGAGGAGATCCAAAAGGAGATATCCATTTGATTCCTCATACTTCTAGATAACAATAACAAACCCTCCTCATGGAAGTGACACCGAAAACCCAATGCACACAAAAAACAAAAACAAGACTTTGAACAAGGTGACCAAACTAGGGACAGAGCTGAACAAGAGATATTATCTAAAGAAATCCCTGATGAGTTCCATGCACCCCTGTCTTGAGAAAGCCAATCTATGGTCTAGCGAACCTTTGAACCAACCATCATCTTTTCCCAAAACTTAGGAAGATAAATACCTCCCTTAGGCAACACTCTCATCATTTCCACATCATCTAAATGACTCCTCATCAATTTATGAAACTCCATCTTCAATTTTGTACCAACCTTCATTAATTCTCCCCATGCTATCCTAATTTTAGGAATCTAATCCATGTCGTACTCCATCGGTTGGTTTGTACCCAAAATCATCAGTAGAATTGGAAATGGGGGTGACATATCTCCTTCTTAGATCACCATGAACCTTGATTGGATCTTGATCATCTCTTCCCAGCTCTAGACGTAATGAGAGGTCAATGGATGCATGCGTGGCGGCTTGGCATGTCATGTGGGTTCCCAAGGCCCCACTTGTTGACACTCCATCTGGGGGAGAGACTATCCCATATTAAACATAAGAGTATTCTAAACGTTCTACCTTTTGGGGTTTTTTTGGCCACTTTTTCCGTTTGATTTTGCCTGAAATCCAATTTTGAATGGTTAGATATGCTGATTTGAGTGGCTAAGTTTGTATATTATGAGTGCCCTAGGGGTTTTTCAGCACGCTGAATCCATTTATGCATTCAGAAAGGAAATTTAAACAACATAAAATAGATATTTTGTCGAAATTTACATCGCCGAATTCCGACCAATTCCTGCCAGAAAACCCAAAAAGTAGAACGTTTAGCCAATGCCTTAAACATAAGGAAAAGTGAAGCTTTCTCCAGTTCGATTACTTTCCTTGTCAAGTGTCTGAATAATGCCCTTTTGAATTTCAGTAAGAAGCAAGGGATCTTCCTCGATGAAGATATGAATGGATTGAGTACCAACTAAACCTGGAGAATCTTCCTTAGCCTCCATTGTAACATTGTCTCTACTCTAGAATTGTGAAACCACTATGTAAACAATACCATAAATTTCTTTAAATGCTGCCTTGAATTTGTTGTCTAGGAATAAAATCATTATTCATCTAGTATAGTTCAGTAAGCTTACGAATATTGGTATCTCTCGTTTTGGAGAAACCTAGATCTGAAATCCACCCTTCAAAGTCCTCCTAAATTCACTCATTAAACATTCTTTTTCTTTTCTCTCTGGTCAATGATTTCATTTGGTCTATTTCTTCATTAATCTGAGAAGGGAACCTAGAGTGGTAATATTTGGGGGCTACTTGAGCTTCCTTTTATTCCCTTGTGATGTAGTTGGGTGCTTCATAGTAAGAGATGTTCTAAGAGCTATCTCTAGACCTTCTACCTAGTAGGTTGTTTCCTTTCTTATGGTCCATGACCCTATTTCCTTGTCGCCTTCACTACCTAGAGTTGGATATAGTAGAAAGGCTTAGTGAAATATGAGGAACACAAGTAGCATGCAATAATAACTTCTGGGCACTGGTGGATATTGGGAACACAATCAAGAATATTTAGATAGGAAAGACCCTCACCCCAAATGAAGGGAAAATACCTATACCCACATGACCGTTGTTTATTGTTTACCCAAATCTCCCTTCTATATAATGATGGATGTAGGGTTACCAAAGAACTAAAGTGGACCAGATTTAAAAACAAAAGAAGAATACTTGGGGGGAGAAGACTAACCATGAAATTCAAATGATTGAGGCAAGGACCATGAACGCCATCATTGCCTTCTCCATGCTAGCCAAAATGCCTTCCACACCCTTCCATAGTTTTGTGTTGGTTAACCTCTCACTCAACTTGAAACACACCAATAATGTTTCCTTTCATAATATGCATTGTCATTGCCATGACTAGGTATAAATGCTTGGTACGTTGTTAGGTGTTATCGGATAAATCAGTAGGTGCGGACACTAACTGATCTCCCTAGATCCACCTAGATCTAGAACAAAACACACCAGAACATGACATTTCCTTAAGTTTTAAATATTGAATTTACTAACTAAAGAGAGATAGATGACATACCATTTAAATGTCACTTCCTCTTGCCATCGCCATCCTAGCTCCGTTCCGATACTCATACAATGATGATCCTACAAAAGAACACAACCATCCAAAGTGAAAACAATAGCATAAACTCAATATAAACCTATGTATGTGATCAAGGAATCATACAATAAAACACAACAAGCTTTATAGGAAAGAATCATATTACTGTATCATATTAAATGTGAAAGAGAGATTACAATCATGGCCTTGATGTCGTAAGGTCCCTTCCCACTGTCCTTCGTTCCCCACACACTTTCACTCCAAGAATTCTGAGAGCACAGATATGATAATATTCACAATCTATCTTGACAAAGGCAAAACTCAAAACCACTCTAACCAAGTCAATAATTCCAGGCCAAATCCAACTTAGCCAATCCAAAAATCTCCCAAGCTAACTTTCTTCATGAGAGCTCCTCTCCTTTTATAAGATGAAGAGGATAAGGTGAGGAGGTTAGGATGATCCCACTAAATCATGAAAACGAGTAAGATCCAAACCATTCGGATGCCACTTCACTATGGAAGTTTCTCCTTCTAGAAGATTCAAGAAAACGCTCGTTTTTCCCACGTGTAAGCATTCTCGCACCCTGCCTATAGAGCAACTTGCGAACCTCTCGCAACCCAGCTATAGTGCAACTTGCGAGAATCATACATTCTTGCACCCTGCGAACATCCTTTTTTTATAGGGTTTTTACAAAGGAAAATGCAACTTCTGTTCTCAGGAAAAGTTCTTCTCCCTTCTCTCTTCAGGAACTCAGGCCACTGATCCCTTTGAAGGCAACATATAGGTTCACATCATTAACAGTCATAGTGATGACGAAAATAATATGTAACATCAGGACACGACATATTCATCATCAGACACTCTGTGTTGTGCCTCCATATCCATCGCATAACTACTTGTATTGTTTAACTATCGACAACCACCCAACACATCGGGGGGTATTGTGTTGAACTCTAACATCCCATCTAGGTGTTGATGCATCATTTTTCAATGATATAGTGCAAAATTATTTAGTGCATTGAATTCATGAATAATACACTTCAAAACAAACAAGTTACATCTATTTAAGCAACTATTTGGTGAAGGTATCAATATCGGTATGTTAAAGGTGGGGGTGAATTACATTACATATTGATATCAAACAACATAGAATAGAATACAAATAGAAATACGCTAAACATAATGCAAAAAACTGAAAATAGTAGAAGGAAAATAAAATGAATGTGATTAGAATAGGAATAGAATACAAAAATAAAATCCCCACAAATATGAAAAAATAAATGTGGATACAATGAATGGCAATATATGAACACATATTGTTAAAGGAAAATATATGATGAACACATACTGTGGAAGGATTATATAATGAGATATATTATCAAACTCAATTTTGTTTTTCTAAGCAATTGCACGATACTGCAACTAGTGTAGATCCATCACAACTCTGGATCTATTAGGCATCAAGACAGATCAAATTCCTTGAGGTGAAAACCTTTCCTCATTTTTTCTCAATTGAGAAAAGATTTTTACCTTGAGAGATTTGATCCCCTCGATGAACGATAGATTCAGATTTAAGATGAATCTTTGTATTGTTCAAATATTCTGCCAACCAAAAACTGCACTTGTTAATGAATACAAATGCCACCTAACATTCAATGTAAATGGTGACACATGTAGTAAAAGGTGTTGTTAAAAATATTGTTTTATACCACATACTTAGATTAGAATACATGCGAATTTCTGGAAATCATTTTAATAAAGCATTATACTAAGTGTCCATCAAATCGAATCAAGTCAAAAGTTGAATGGAATTTTTATGTTGGAAATAGTCCCAAAACCAATGTGAAGGTAGTATGAACTTATGCCTCCTCCAAGGTTTAAGCTATAATTCATTGAAATTATATAAAAAAATGCATGTCTAGTGTGAAATTAATTCTAGCTTATGCCTCCTCCAAGATTTAAATTATTACATGAAAAAATATAAAAAAATGTATGGAAAGTTTGATGTATTTTGTTGTTTAAACTCTTTATTACGTTAATTTTATTCAAATTAAGAAAACAAAGAATATATAACAATCGTAATTAAAAAAAAAATCAATGAAAGAAGGGGATTTTGTAAATTGTTCTTAAGTCATTAGGCAAGAAACAATCTACTTTGGATAAAAATTATATTTAATAGCTTGACCTTGAATAAATCGTGTGAACTAGATTCACCCAATGGTTTTTTCCTACAAATGTGCTCGTGCACTAGTAATATCAATTAAATCACAACTACATTGGAAAACATCTAAATTTTTTAAAGATAAAAGAGACATGGCTCCTTTTGCATTAATGCCTACAGATGCAAATGTCGACATAATAGTTGAGATCTTCACCTACCACTTACACTGCTTTTCTTGCTATCTTGCCTTCCTAATTTCATCGCAACGCATGGTCCTCCTAGACTTGTGGCCCTCTTAAATGCACAAAGTTTACCAACACATAGGCGTAGTACTACATAGGACACTACTAAATCGTTACTACAATTAAAAACAAAATAAATTTTCATCATTTTCACATCTTTTAAAATCATTACTACAATTAAAAACAAAATAAATTTAAATTGTTCACATTATAATGATATACATTTTACACCTAAAGTTTTTTACTAATAATAAACATAATACCATTTATAAAATATTTTATTATTAATTAAAATATAAACAAATTTTTAACTAATTTTAATAATCCATCATTTTAATAAACGTGTCACCCACAAAGTCCCAAATATAATGGTTTATGGATTCCATAAATGGATTCAATCCTATCACCCACTTCTTTTGGTTGCTTTGCCTATTAAACATTACTATAACTACTTATAAATAGCCCAATAGTTACATGTACAACCAATGAGACTTAACAACCAAAGTTGTTGGGCCATTATTATTACAACTAGCCTCTTCATAGACATGTTTTAAAAATCCACATATTTGTTTTGTTTATGATTCCAAGGGGTTGGTGTTAGACATTCATCTATCTTCTCTGTTAAAGTTGACTTTCACATCCCACAATGCTTTTCTTAAGAGTAAATCCCATGTGTTGCTTTTGTCTAGGCTAACTTTGAATATAAAGAACACTTGCTCTCTAGGTTGTTGATTATATTTAACTCATTCTTTCTTACACAACAAAAGCACATGGAAACTTTGCCTCTTCATCAAGGAGTCTTCTAGAAAAGAAGACTGCCATTATTTCTTTTATGTGTATCTTTTGAAGAAGTATTCTCTTCTTTTCGAGGCAAAGCAAGATGAAGGGTGCTTTTCTTTTCTTTATAAAGATTAGAACACCATGGAAATCAACGCAGTGCAAGCATACGATTGGAGAATATTATTGTTTTGTAAAATTAAAAATAATAAATCAATACACCTCATTTAAACTTTGTATCTTTATCAATCAATAAAGTGAAAAGATCATTTAAATTTAGTTTTTAAGTATCTAATAAACACATGAGGGTGTATTTTATTTGATGTCTCTATCATAAGTGTGTACTTCTTACATACATTGAATAATTAGACTTTGTGGAATCATAGTCAATCATCCAATATTTATGGATAAATCTATTTCCCAATAATCGATTGTTAAGGTAGCAAAACTCTCCTCTGAATCGATTCAGGGATGCATCATGTTAAAATGTTATGATTATTAGATAGATATTAATAGAGATTTAGGGATGCACAATGTTAAAGTATTATGATTATTAGATAGATATTAATAGTATCACTAATAATAAACGAAATTGTATATTGTTTATGAAGTTTTTTTTTTTTTTAAATAATTAAAAATTATTTTTGAAGACAAAAAAATATATTGTTATAAGATGAATAAGTTAATATATTTTATTTTTAAAATTTATTAAAAATTATAACAATGTTATTAGAAAACCGTGTTATTATAATCTTAAACTTTTTTGTTGATTAAATTTTGCAAAATAAAAATATTAAAAATATTTTAATATCAATAAAGTTAATAAAATATTGAAAATATTTTAATATCAATAAAGTTAATAAAA
>ML789439.1:157534-187629 GCA_009831015.1 Picea engelmannii
TTTCTTTTTTTAATGTCCATCTCTGCTTTCTACTGAGATTTCAACAAATGTGATTTACATCCAATTGGTTTAGGAGGGAGAGAGTCTAATTCTAGAACCCTCATAGAAGAGGAATTTTCCACAAGTTTAGATTTGGATCTCATAGCATAGGCTAAGGGAACAAAATACTTGGGGTGCTCAAAGAGAGGGGGAGGGAGGTTATCTTCTTTTGAGGGTCCTTCACATCGGGAGGCCTTTGGGAAAGGGGGAGGGGGGGGAGATGTAAAAAAGAGGGGGAAAACCATCGAATACATTGGAGGTTTAGGGGGGAACATAAAAACTTGGATCCTTGGGGGAGGTAGGAAGGCCACTAGGGGTGGGAGAAGGGGGTGTGGGAGAGAGATAGTCTAGGGCCTCGGGCTGAGAGCCACCTGGGCGCTCTGATAAAACATGCATGATACCTAGGAAATATGAAATTAGGGAAGGGTCGAGAGCCTCCCTTCCATCCAACGAGGGAGGGGAAATCGTAGGACCGAAATAAGAATGAGGAGACTTAGTAGGGGTCATCTTGACACATACCACTTCTCCTTTATTCGTCTTTGGTTGTGAGCCCCACAACCTCCTACCTATCTAATGTCTCCAAGGTCCAGGAAGTTGAAAACAACTGAACCATCCAAGATTCCATTCTTCATACCTTCAAAGATAATTTGGTCATGGATCATAATCACATGAAGAAACAAGTTGATCAAGGTCATTCAAAACACCAATTTGTTGAAGGAGACCAGGTATTTCTTCTTCTACATCCCTATAAGAAAACATAACTCAAAGCATATCATTGTCAGAAAATTGTTCCCAAGTCTTATGACCCTTATACCATTCTCAAGCATGTGGGGCCTTTTTGGCATACTGTTTAGCATTCCTTGTGAGTTTCACGACATGAACTAACAACCTCTCAATAGATCCTTAACTAGGATGGTATTAGATTCCCATCAGGTGTGCCTTTTGGATCTAATGTCTGTCTCAACTCCCAACAAGTGGTATTAGAGTGGGGTTGCAGGTTCAAAAATCACTCGAGTAACAATGAGGGGGATATTGTTGGCATAATGTTCAACACTCCATGTGAGTTTCATGACATGGAATAACACCCTCTCGCTAGATCCTTAACTGGGATGGTAGTAGATTTCCATCAAGTGAACCTTTTGGATATAACGACCAACTCAACTCCCAACATGCCCGTGGAATACAAGTTAGCTCTTCCCAATCACTCTAATCTCCATCCTATTTTTCATGTTTCTTTATTGAAGAAAGTGATTGGAACCAAGTGCTTGACTCAAACTAGTCTCCCTAAATTGGATGAAGAAGGATTTATTTGGTTGCATCCCAAAGTAGTCTTGGACCACCTCGAGTGTCATCTTTCTCAATGTGCAATAAATAAAATTTTAGTTTAGTGGAAGGATACACCACCAGAAGATGCCACACTGCCACATGGGATCCAAATTCCATTTTGTAACAATTTCCTCATCTCAAGCCTTGCGGACAAGGCTATTTTTTCAAGGGGGAGGGCATGTTAGGGTCCTAACCTCCCTAACCCCTCAAGTGGATAGAATAATATGTTTTCTATGTAATAAAGGTCAACATTAGTAAATAAGGCCTATGAAATACTGTGAACATGTCTAATGTAAGAAGACTTAATATAAGGTTTTGCTTCTAGAAAGATCCTCTTCTAGAATGTTCTCTAGAAAATTGAAATAATATAAATAGGTGTAGAAAGCATGGAAGAGTTTTGTCTTGATAATTATTTTTTAATTGAGCTCTCCTTTGCAGGAGTTTTCCCCCTCAAAGATGCAAGTGAACTTGGCTTTCTATAAATAAAGGTATCATTTATGGTGTTATTGATCTCTATATTTTTCTCTTTCCGTTGATACTTGTCATATTTTTTTTTGATCTCTATATTTTTCTCTTTCTATGTAATAAAGGGATGACACTAGTAAATAAGACATATGTAATAATGTGAACATGTATAATGTAAGAATAATCAATAGAAGGTTCCACTTCTAGAAATATCTTCCTCTAGAATGTTATCTAGAAGATTGAAATAATATAAATAAGAGTAGAAAACATAGAAGAGTTTTGTCCTGAGAATTATTTTGTAATTGATCGCTTGTCTATTGGAGGTTTCCCCCTCGAAGAGGAAAGTAAACTTGGATTTCTAAAAATAAGGTATCATTTATGGTGTTATTGTTCTCTACATTTTTCTCTTTCCAGATACTTGTCATAACAAATTTTGTTTCTGCTCTACATAATACATCTAGTACCTTACAAGTGGTATCATAGTACTTTCCTCTGTAGAATTTTAGACAAAAAAAAATTCATGTGAGAGATGTGTACTGCTCGAATATTTAGAGAACATTGATATGTCGTTGAACAGGTAAAACTATGGTTTGGGAGGATTACACACAGGAAATACAATTAGTTTCACACGTTAATCAAAACACACTATTTCACCTTGTTGGAAACCTTTGTAACCCTTGTTGGTACCCCTTCAAGTAGTACCACATTAGACATTACTTGTTCATGACCATTCACTCCCACATACCCTCAAGTATATAGAGAGTCCCATTGGTCTCCTGAAATTGGCTATAGTTCAACTTATTGGTTTCTTGATTGCTATAGTGGCACCAAGAAAAGCACTCGGGAATAGTACTCTTGTGTACCTTGGTAATCGGGTAGTATGACTAAGGGTACAATTGAGACTCCTTAGTTGGTGCATGAGATATTGGGGTGAGTACTACTATTGGAATCCATTGGTATATCAAAGAGCTATAGCATAGGGAAAACCCTTTTCCATAGGAACCCTCAAAACCCTAACACTTTCTACCAAAAAACACAACACAAACATAGAGGGGAAATTTTGCAGCGCATCCTTGCCTGCTGCATCCAGGTTGTGAAATTACTACAAAATTTTAACTACTAAACATTTGGGCATTTGGTTACTATAGTATTATTTAAATCATAGTATAACTATGCAGGAGTTAAAAAAAAGTATAATAGTCTCTCCAACACCCTTATTTTGGACCTATCCCACTGGATTCCTCTCTTTTCCCTGATTGCAATGGTATATATCACTCATAAGACTTTTTTTCGTGGTCCCACCCACCCTCATTGGCACCCTTATTTAGGACCTATTCCATTGGATTCATCTATTTTCCCTGATCATCATGGTACCCCTCACCCATAACCTCTTTGTGTATGCACCCACCTTCCCACTTCTTGTCTACCTACCTCCCAAATGGCCCACACCCACAACCAAGCACTTGAAATCACCATCACTGCCTTAGAAACTAACATCGACCAAAACAAGAATGACATTGAGCACCTCGATTCCAATATTTCTACCCTCAATTTGAACGTTGATGTTCTCTTTGTAGAGATGTAAGACATGAAACAAGACCTACACACCTTTTCTAAAGACATGAAAAATTTGATGAGAATTTCTTACACATCCTTACATATAGTACCTTACATAATTACTCCTTAAGGGAATCAACAAAGGACACCCAATTGGGTCCTTTCCTGAAGGTCATAGACTCGTCTTCATCATGTCTCTCCCAATAACTTTCTCACCAATCTTTGACATGGGGTAGGCTTTAAGGAGAGTGAAGGAGAAATTCTTGTTGTTAAATGTTTTTTGAACAGAGCAATAACCCTCTAAAATATTTAACCATTTTTCCAAAGCATATACATCCATCTTGCCTTCAAATAAAGGGATATCAAAGTTAAATTGCACCTTGAAGGGTGTTTCACCTCTGAAATGGTTTCTTGTTGAAGGTGCCTCGTCCACCATTGACAGTCATTGAAGTATCCGGGCGAAGTTTTCCATCATCTTGTTCCTATGCCGCACAAGGGATTCCTAGAGAAAAATCATGAAAGGATATCCTTCACCATAATCTCTCTTTTTACCGCCCATGGGAAGCTTCTTGGGTCGACAAGAGTGGTCATCCCAAAGTGAAACTAGCTTGAGACCCAACTCTCTATACCCTGACCTCGTCAGGGACATGCACGTAGAAATAACAAGGAGCATATTTCTTTGATACCATTAATCCAAATTATATTTATCATGAAATGGAACACACAAAGAAATATAGCAGAGAGTACAGTAATACAGTGAAACCCGACTTCTATTAATGAATAAAATAGTAGAATATTGTAGAACATCTTAGCACTAGAAGTCACCTTCAGATTGCATTCAAGGTAAGCCCAGTACCCATCAGTTGATATGTCACAGTGAATAATTTTAAAGAGGTCAAATGGGTGCAGAATCAGGATAATATCGTTTTAACTTAGAAAACTGGACCAACATGCACAATCAGTCGAGGTCTTGATCAACTTCAGTTAGTAAGTTGTGGTAAGGGCGAGTAGGAGGAATAATTTGTGAGAAAGGTGAACAAGACTGCTATGGGATTAGGCTTTCAAGCGGCTTGGAGAAGAAAAACTCAGACTCAAGATCGCTCTTAAGCCCAAGCTATAGACACTGAAATATGTCTAAACAACATAGTCACAACAAAACTATGATCAAACCTTCATCATGATGCTGCTACAACAGCCCGACTGGATCCTCCATGCCCGAGCTATTCAGTGTAAAGGGGAAAAATATAACAAGAGTCGATTAAAAATGGTTACGATATCGTTGTAATCAAACATACATTACAACAACATAGAAACCCTCAACTGGATCTTCCATGACCGAGTGTTTTAGAACAGTTTTACAAAGAGACAAAAAGAAGTTGACTTTCATTAAACAAGAAGATTCGAATCAAGTTTCATAGCCAGAGAACTAGAGCTTTATAAAAATTTACAATACGGGAGCCTATATTTACCATCGACTGTGAAAAAATATCAAAAATGCCTACATATACTCAAGAGTGACTACAACCGCCAGATGCACGATCAAGTCAATGCATTCAAGCCTTGACATCTGCATGTTCTTTGGTAGACTGTGCAAGCAACTTCCAGTCAGACGCGAGCTTCTATCAGACTCAACGTGCTTCAGTAGGGACCTGACTCGTTGACAGTCCTGTCTCCTTAAACATAACTTCTGATCATTCCATTTATGGGGGGAGATGATGTCTCAACCACCTCCAATTATTTCATTAACTGTCTTCATCGGGATCAGGACGAGCATGAGTCAACTCCGTGCCTGGAAAACGTGCCATCTTCACCTTGCTCTTTTGCCACATGTGCTTTTCCGGGTCTTCGCAGAGAGAATAGGCAAGAAGATGTGGAGGAAGACAATGGGGAAAAGTCGAGGAAACTGTTGCAGACCGACATACTACAATGCATGCTAGGTGGCATTGTCGAAGGATGCGGCGATAGAATGGTGACTGGGAAAGTGTGGGTGCCAACATGCGGGAGATAAGGTGTAAAGGAGTGAGGGTGATGTGGCACAGGGAGAAGACGTGGAGGCATATGGGTGTGAGTGGTCCGGGAGGACACGACAGCATGATAGAGGTGACATGGAGGGGAAGTGGAAGACACATGTCAGGAGGTGAGAGGGGAGATGTGATAGTTGATAAGGGACAAGAGTGCGAGTGATGTGAGTGGAGGATAGGTGGCGGTGGGAGTGAAGGCGGTATCGTGAAGCAGTAAGGTGGGTAGATTGGATGGGGGGGAAGGTGGTAAGTGGTAAAGAGCGTGTGGGGGGGGGGGCATCTGAGTTTCCTTGAGGGAGACATGTAATGGGGGGCCCGCACTTGCAAAATCACCAACTCGGACCCCCCCCCTGTTAAAGGCAGAAGGTCCCGGGGGTGGGGGTCTGATATGGAATGCTGTAAAACCCCGGGTTTTCAACCCCCATTTTAAATAATGTATTGTTACAATGCTAAGAGGACAGAGTGCCCAAAACAATTATTAAATGGCCAGTGTGCCTAAGACATGTAATGTTTTTATCATTATTAATAATAAATACACAACTGGCTACTAGACAGACAAGGACTAGAGTTATAGGGGGATATGATTCCACAAGAGAGGGGGCTTGAGGGGATAAGTGTTTATTCCTATTCTAATTACCCTTTTGTCTAAGTGAGGAGATCGGTTACGTGATCTTCTTAGGGAAGGCTGGGAGTTTCTTGATTCCCTCCGAAATTACTTAAACCCACCTCTGGTCTGATGGGGGGGTTGGTTGTTAGCTCATTTTCTCCTTCATTTTTGCGTTCGCACCATTCCATCCCTCACGCACTTTCATGGACGCACCTCCATGCACCCACTTACCCATTCATTGAACCATCCATCATCTGCATCTTGGCTTGGTAAAGGGAGCCAAACTGTCGAAGAATTAGCCATGAGATAGCTAGTTGTAGTGGTCGCTGGTGTGATCCAGCCGTGACCTGAGGCCGCATGTCTGAGATGCATTGGCCTGTGTCCAGTGTTGCTTAGAGCTACGAGTCCTGAGATTTCCAGCATTGATATTCTGGACCAGTTGTTCTAAAGCCCAAATTAAGGAGAAGGATTGCCCAAGGGACTGCATGGAAGATAAGGGTGGAGGTTCATTCTCTCGGGTGGTGCAAGCTGGGTAGAAGAGAGATGGGTACTTGGATTTTTGTGAGAGCTCGGAAGCCTATGAGAGCTTGGGTGCTAACTGGTTTGGAAAGCCAAGTAACACTCTAGAACTGTCCTTGTGGATTCATAACCCTAGCTCGGGGGTGACACTGTTAATGAGATTTGGAATAGTAGTGTCTACGGTTGGGTGGAACGTCCTTAGTCTGCATCCAGTTGGGGTCATCTTTCATAAATATAAGTGCTCTCTGTTATGGTATCATTTACATGTATATGAATGTATTTTCCACTGTGTATATTTAATTATCGTTTAAACAAATCTTTATACTATGCATGCTTGCTGGATATTGTTTTGCATGTCATTAAATTATTTTCTTTTATGCATCCTTAAATTTTAAAAAGGTATCGGTAAGAGAAAGAAGTCCAAGGGTGGGCTTGCAAGTAGTGTACCCCAACCTGTGGGTGGATGGGTATGTTATAGTTTGGTATCAAAGCTTCTGGTTGAAATGTCGGGCCGGTATGGGCCGGGTCTGTTGGTGAGAGTCTTAGGGTCAAGATCGAATCCTGACCATGGAGTTGAAAAGCTCAGGAAGAATGGCATTGCAGAATCTACGTGAGAGGTAGAACGTCAGAGACTCGTGTAATGGGTTCAAAGGATCGTGACCGTCCCCTTCCAATTCAGGAGCGATCACCACTTTAGGATCAGGAGAGATCCAGGATCGTTGGATCAGAGGACAGGGGAACAAGGGTCGAACGATAAAAAGGAAGCAAGGGTTAAGGTCACAACCATCAGATCCCATGGGAGAGTGAGATCAACAGACAAGAGGCATTGCAGGGAACCGAGTTGCATGGGATATAATTTCCCAAGGCGGTCCCACAATCCAAACCAAGGCTTCCCCAAGTGGGTTACATGTTAGCATCATGAGAATTGCAGGGCAAAAAGCAGGTTACTCCAAACTGTCGATACATGCCCCCGTAAATTGAAAGGCATGCAGTGATGCGATAGGTTAGGGCTCGAACATCGAAACTCTGAATAACCGAAGTAGTTGGGGACCGTTGATCCATAGGAGGACAAGAATCAATTAATCGTGTGCTCCAGGTGAAAGCACTCTGGGAAAGAGTGAGCAAGGAGAAGTTGGGAGTTGAAACTCCCGAAGCCCAGAGAGCCGGAGACCCGAAATAAATGTCGATTGTCAGATCGTCGGAAGTAGATCCTGACTGTTGATCGCCAAGAGGTTATGTATCAACAAATTAGTAACTCCAGAGGAATCTGTTCAATAGGTTTTCAGTTGGGATTTGAGACTCTTGAAGCTCGAAGAGCCGAACTAAATATCGACCATTCGATCATCTGAGAGGATCTCAACCATTGATCTGTTGAGAGCCACACGTCACCAGATCCATGGCTTTGGGTAAAAGCCAGTGGGGCCAGATAAGTTTTGAAATTTGAGATTTCCGAAGTCCAGAGACCCGAAGAAATTGTATATGTCATATTAAGGAGGACACGTGGTGCAGATCCGCAGAATTTGGGTGAAGACCTGAAGTGAATCTTAGTTGTCTGATCCAGGAGGACACACAATGAAAAATTGGCCAGTTCGGGAATGCAAAATTTGGGAGAATTGGAAGTGTTCTAGCATGGAAACTCCCGAAGTCCTGAAGCCCGAAGATTCGAAGTGATGGGGCACGATGACATCACCAGGAGGTGATGTGGACCTTGGAATGACGGACGTGACTTGGGATGACATGGACATATGGAATTGTGACATGTGTCAGTAAGTTTTGATCATTTGGATTATTGAAAAGCCAGTTAGAACATGACACGTCTCACTCGCCTGATTGGGCCACGTGTCTGCTTCTAGTATTTCACCACGTGGCGACAGATCATGCAGTTTGAAGACTGGGCACTCCAGTGGGGAAATATGTGACAAGTTGCATTGGGTTGAAATCTCCTGAAGGCTGGATTACGTATCGACCGTTGATTCCAGAGGACACACATCAAAGGATCATCGACTTCGGGTGAAATCACTCCGGGATAAAGTGCAGGAGGAATATTTGAAACTTCCAAAGCCCAAAGAGATGAAGCGATTCACAACCGCTGATCTGTGGGAGGACACTCGTCGACAGATCATGAACTCCAGGTAAAATTGTTTAGGGAGGAGACAAGTGAGGAAAGTTGAGACTCCCAAAGTGCGGAGTCCCAAAGTGGATCTCGATCATTGATCGTGAAAGAGGATGAGGACCATTGATCTGGTCCTGGCTGAAAGTTCCGAAGTCTTGAAGCTCTGGAGACAAGAACTTTTTCAGCTAAGCGTAGGGTCATGGCCATGGTCATATGTAGATCGAGAGCTGAGGGAAGGAGGGATAAGGGAATAATTGGTAGTCTTCAAGACAGAAAAGTGCTAAGGAAGGATTTAGCAGCGGTTGCTAGCCGTGGTCACTTGGGAAGGTGGTTTGAAGGAAGCTCTTGCGTAGGATGAGTTATGTGTCGACCAGGGATAACAGGACACTGTTATTTTCGGAGAATGGGGAAATGATCTCCATGAACAAAAAAATGAAGAATAAAGAGACCTGTAGCATGGTTTGGCAATTTTGTTTATCATATGCATAATTCTAACAAAATGGTCGCTTGCACATTTTGCAGAATTAAGGATCTTAAGGACATCAGCTTAGGATACATAATGAGGAAATGGAAGAAGGTGAGGGAGCCTCTAGTCATGATAAGGAGGTCGAAGGCCATAATACCAGAGTTGGTAATGTAGATACAAATTCCAATGGACACAAGGGAAAAGGAGAGCAGGAAACGCTATTAGAAATGGTAAGAAGCCTGAAGATGGAAGTACAAAGCTACAAAGAATACAACGAGAGACTGATGAGAGAGAAAAGTCAGATAAATGCTCGATTTTTGTAGAGCTTAAATCAGTTACAGAGACAAACAAATAAGGGATCAAACTCAAGACAATAGGAAGAAGGCAGGTGCCATGAAATAAGGAATGATCATGGAAGAGTTGGTTATTCCAGAAGTGCTAGTAGTGATCATGGACACCACTCACCTCCTTACTCAGAAAGAAAGTTTTATGCATCATGTTAGCGATTAAGCTTGTCATGTTCTAATGGATGGTGGTTTTGGCCTAAGTCTACGATTTTTTCCTGTCTTTTCCCCTTTGTGCAAACCCGATCATAGATTTCTCTTTCCGGCGTACATTTCTCTTTGTTGTTTTCCTTCATCCTTAGTCGACTGGTTTTCCTTGTCGAAATTTCCTGAGGGATGACAGTGAATACTTGGATGACATGACTTCCATTACATATTCTCACCATCTCTTCCCCCTACTCACCTTTTACAACAAATCACTGACTAAAGTTAGATCAAGACCTCACTTGCCTATGCGTGCCAACCCAGTTTTATGAGTTAGAACGATATAATCCTGAGACAATGTCCACTAGACCACCCTTAATTTTATTCATTGTGAGATACAAACTGATGGGTACTAGGATTACCTCTGCCGCAATCCAGAGGTGACTTCTGGTGCTAACATTTCAGGCGCCGTTGCCGGGGATGAAATTGAAGATTTTCCCTGGGATTAAATGACAAAGCTTACTAGTTCTGAAGGTGCATCAGAACTTAGTACATTAAAGATTGCAACTATGCACCTAGTGACTCCACTGTGGTGACTCCATCGAGGCAGATCCACTAGCGACTCCACTATTTCAACTGCGACTTATAGAAGCAGACACATGAGGTCTACTCCACAACTGCCTTTAGCAACACTTGAAGTTGACCCAGAGAAAATTGTCAGAAAGGGAAAGGCCCTCCGAGAAGGTACTTCTACTGTTGAACTAGGTATTTCTGACAATTTCCACTGTCCTTCTTTAGAAACTCCAATTTTTGTTTTTCATTCCCCTTTTATACCTTCTGTTGGAGTTTCCTGAACTCTAAATTTTGGGAGTGTTCCTATGGAGTTTTCCCCTCCTGGTCTAGGGTTGGAGGCAGAAACCCTTGTCAGTCCTCTCTCTCCTGAAATTGTATCATGGTTTAGACCCAACACGTCTGAAGATTTTCCCACCCCGGGCTTTACCACTCCTCATCCTGTTGTTGCTGCTATAGATGGAGAAACCTCTTTTCCTTGAGGCCCTTTGGCCTTTTCTTCGAATCCTCTGTTGCTTGCCTTTCCGCCCAGAGGATCAGTCCCAGTCTCCCCAATTTGAGCCCCTTCTCCTTCTAATTCTCCTCCACCTCATATCCCTATGGCAGGTGCTAATCCCCCTGGAAACAGAATGGATGCCATAATGGCTGCAAGATACGCCCCTCTAGTCCTACCTCAGCTGATGAATGCTCTCCCTACTGGGGATTACCTAAAATATATGCCTAAGTTCACCGAAGAAGAAGACATAACTACTGAAGAGCACCTTGCTTCCTTCTACAATTATGCAGACAATCTAAATATTGAAAATTAAGACGTTTGGATGAGAGTCTTTGTCCAGAGCCTTGATGGTGAGGTTAGGAAGTGGTTTAGGGGATTAACCCCTAGATCTATTGCTAGTATTGAAGCCTTATATGATGTTTTCTTGAGGCAGTGGGGGGATAAAAAAGATGTTATGTATTACATCACAGAGTTTGGGTCCCTGAAGAGAAAGGAGGGAGAATTTGTTTCTGATTTCTCCAAAAGATTCAACAAGATGTACAATAAGATCCCTGATGAGATAAATCCTACAAAATCCTCTGCAAAAATCACTTATGCTAATGCTTTCGACCTCGATTTCTGCCTCCTAATCAGGGAAAGAAGAGTTACTTCCCTGGCTCATATGTAATATGCATCCTTGGAAGTAGAATCCAATGTATTGGCAATTGACAGACTTAGGAGAAAAGACGACAGAGACAGAGGAAGAGGAATATCTGAGGCCTCAGCCTCTAGTTCTTCTGTATCCTACCCTCAAGCAGATGAATTAACCAAGATGGTGAAGTCCATGTCTGTAGAAATGGAGAAGATGAAATTCAAAGGGAAGCAAGGTTATAAGAATATCCCAAATACTGATAACAAAGGTAGCTTCAGGAGGCCGAATAAAAATGCTCCTCAGGTTATGCCAAAGGAGTAGAGGGACATAGATAGAAGCGATCATAAAATCCAGACTCCCCTTCAAAATAACCTTGTTATTGATGAGGAAAGGGAAGAAGAGGAGTTTGACCCTAAAATTCACTATATTGGAGACACCTCCCCATTTCCCCATTTGAATCAATCGACATACTAGGAATCCCTCCTGAACAGTCAAATAAATGAGCTAAACAAAGGAGAAAAGGTTGATACCAGTCCCAACAAATACAACCTCTGATACAAGAGGAAAATAGAAGAGTATGACACCCCTGCTCAGACTCCCAGAGCAGAGAAGCCTACTAAGCATGGAACAAATACCATTAAGGAAAAGAAAGCTCAGAATCCCTCACCAATATCCAAAGACCATGTCCCAGAGGTGAGATAAATTCTAAAACCCCCTTCCTCCTTTAGCTTTCAACATGAAATTCAGAAGATCATAATCCCTGTCCCCCTGACAGAGCTAGTCAAGCATGAAGACTTCAAAAGGTCCCTCTCTAAGATGTTGCAGCCCGAACCACCCTATAATTCCATAGACTCGGTAAACCTCCAAGATGAAAATCATGTAGTCATCTTAGGTCCTATGGCAGAAGACAAAGATGATCCATCCCCTCCCTTCTACACATCCCTGAACATACATGACAAGGTGTAGCACAATTGTCTGATGGATTCAGGGACTTCCCATAATATCATGCCCAAAACTGTCATGGAAGAATTAGGACTAGAAGTCACAAAGGCTTATCATGATTTGTATTCTTTTGACTTGAGGAGAGTGCAACGTGTTGGGGTCATCAAATATTTGGTGGTAACCTTGTTTCAGCTACCCATGAAAAGTGTGGTCATGGATATCGTGGTGGCTGATGTTCCTCCCACATTTGGCATGATGTTGTCAAGATCTTGGATAAAAATACTTGGGGGAACCTTGTAGATGGACCTCACATATGATACCATTCCAGTATTTGGAGGGAAGCATATGAGACTGTACAGAGAAGCTTAATTGGCCTACATTATCATTGATGAAGCCGATCCTACCAATCATCCTATCTTTTCCTTTGATACTGATTTGGGTTCCAGTCTATTGCAGCTCACTGATGCTCCTGAGCCCCCTCTTGAAATAAGAAAGCCTATTTCTCTCTGTAAATATTCTCCTCCAATTACCTCTGTTTGGAAAATGTTCTTTGATGGAGCTTCTTCTAAAGAAGGTGCTAGTGCTGGGGTAGTTTTTTTTTCCCCTGATCAGGAAACCATATCCCTTTCGTACAAGTTAGAATTTGAAGCTACCAATAATGTGGCAGAGTATGAAGCTCTTGTTTTGGGCTTAAGGGATGCAAAGGACATGGGGATTGAAGAGATATATGTGTTTGGAGATGATGAACTGATTATCCAACAGATTAGATACATTTATCATGCCAAACACCCTTAGCTTAGGAGTTACAGAAATGAAGTATGGGACCTCATTGACAATTTCTTCCTAGCTTTCAACATATCATTTATTCCAAGAGGAGAAAACACTGTGGATGATTCTCTGGTTGTTTTGGCAAGCAATTTTAGAGTTCCTCTGCCCCCTAAACTACAGTACGATGTAGAAGTGAAATGCATGCCCTCTATTCCTGACAATGTCAAGCATTGGAAAGTGTTCGAGGATGATCTTGAGATCAAAATATTCCTGGATATTGTTGATGAGTTCTCAACATTACATATTGATCAAGATCCTGACTCTGAAATCGATCCTCATGCAGATATTTTTCTGAACAAGATTACTAATCATCATATTGTTCAGTTGCCTAACAATCATATTCCCAAGGGGATAGTTCCTTTGGAAAGATTATTCGATAGGAATGATGTGGCAGTAAAGGGTAAAGTTTCAAACAAGGATGATGAGGTAGCTGAGTGCAACATTGGCACTGAGAAGGAGCCAAAGTTTGTCAAATTTTCAAGTAGCTTGACAAGAAAGCAGAGGACCGAGTATGTTGAGTTATTAAAATAATTTTCTGATGTTTTTTCTTGGACCTATGAAGGCCTCAGAACATACGACACAACTGTCATTAGGCATAAGATCCCATTGAAAGAGGAGGCCAAACCATTTAGGAAGAAATTAAGATAGATAAACCCTATGCTGCTGCCTATCATGAAAAGAGAGGTAAAGAAGCTATTGGATTCCCAAATCATCGTACCCTTGAGATATTTAAAGTGGGTGGCTAACCTAGTCCCAGTAAGGAAGAAGAGTGAGGAAATCAGACTTTGCGTCGATTTCAGAAACCTGAACATGAGCTCAAAGAAAGAAAACTACGCCTTGTCGAAAATGGAACACATATTACAAAGGGTAAGCGGCGCATCAAGAATATCCATGATTGATGGATTTTTGGGCTATAATCAGATCTCGGTCCTGCCTGTAGACAAAGAAAAAATGGCCTTCACCACTCCTTAGGGTACGTTCATGTATGCCAAAATTCCCTTTGGATTGATGAATGCAGGGGTGACCTTTCAACGAGCCATGGATATAGCTTTCACTGGAGAAAGGGACAAGTTTGTGGTCATCTATCTGGATGACATTACAATTTTCTCCAGGTCTGACAGAAAGCACTGTGATCATTTGAGAAGGGTGTTCTTGAAATGCAGAAAGTTTGGTCTCTCCTTAAATCCCAAAAAATCTATGTTTTCCATGAAGGAGGGAAAGATGTTGGGCCACATAGTATCAGCCAAAGGATTCAATATTTATCCCAGTGAAGTTGAAGCAATTCAAACCTTGTCACTCCCAAGATCTAAGAAAGAAGTCCAATCTTTCCTGGGAAAAATTAATTTTCTGAGGAGGTTTGTTTCCAATTTTGCTGAGATGGAAAATCTTATAACAACCATCTTGAGGAAGGGAAATGAAGTTAAATGGATTGTTGAGTCTTAGAATTCCTTTGATCTGATAAAGAAGGCCTTGACTGAGGCACCCGTGCTTATCAGTCTTGATTACTCAAAGGATTTATTTATTTTCTCATTTGCTTCATTTGACACTGTAGTGGTTGTTCTGTTACAGAGGAATGTTGAAGGGTTGGAGCAGGCCATCTCCTTTTTCAGTCGGGCATTGAGAGATGCTGAGGTAAAATATGACATGATGGTAAAGCAGGCCTATGCTTTGGTTAAAGCTCTCAAGGCTTTCAGAGTCTATGTCCGGTAGTAAAAAATCACTACATATGTCCTTTCAACTGCTGTGAAGGAAATTCTCATTCAGCCAAACATAGATGGAAGGAGGAGCCGATGGATTGCCAAAATCCTCGAATTTGACCTGGAGATAAAGCCCACCAAATTGATTAAAGGTCAAGGTCTAGCCAGACTGCTGGCCGAATCTAATTGCAAAGCCTTGGGGGTAATATTGATCAATGAATGCTCAGAAAATCAACAGGCTGAACCATATGATACAAGTGCTCATGCAGAACCCCCATTAGCAGAATGTCCTTGGTACAAGGATATCATATATTTTCTACAAGAATTGCGGCCCCCCGATGGCATGGAAAGGAATAAGGAAAGGGCTTTAAATCTCAAAGCAATTAAATATTTCCTTGTTGATAAAGATTTATATTGGAAATACCCCTTGGGGGTACTTCTGAGATGTTTATACCCACATGAAGCACAAAGGATTATGTCAGAATTTCATGATAGTTTGTGTGGGGGACATCACTTTTGGAGAAAGACAACCCATAAAATTCTTAGGGCTGGTTATTTCTGGCCTACTCTATTAACTGATGTTTGGAAAAAGTCATAGCTTGTGCTAAATGTCAGAAATTCTCAGGAAAGCAACAGCTTAAGACCCTGCCATTGAAAACTGTGGTTGCTTCAGGGCCCTTCCAGAAGTGGGGCCTAGACTTCATTGGGGAGATTCATCCTGCATACAGCGATCAACATGGATGGATCCTAACTTCCACCGATTATTTTACCAAGTGGATAGAAGCTATCATAGCAAAGTTTGGTTGTCCGAGTAGAATTGTCACCAATAACGCTGCATCTTTCAAAGATGAACCATTGATCCAATTCTGTGAGCAGTTCAGAATTGCACTGATCCACTCTACCCCCTACTATCCTCAAGGAAATGGTTTAGCAGAGTCTAACAAAAGCCTCATCAAAATCATCAAAATACTATTAGAAGACAACAAAAAAGCACGAGATTCGAGGCTCAAATTTGCTTTGTGGGCTGATAGAGTGACAACTAAACGGTCCCTGGGCATATCTTCTTTCTAGCTTGTATATGGGACTGAAGCAATTTTTCCCTCTCATCTCGCCTTGCCAATAGAAAATTTATTCCAAGACTTCCAGGAAGAGCCTGATGATATGATCAGGAGGATTCATCAGCTAGTAGAAGTACAACAGACGAGAGAGCAAGTGATGGATAGAGCACATGACTGTCAGTAGAAAATCAAGCAAGCCTTTGACAGGGAGAGTAGAAAAGAGTATTTCCATCTGGGAAATCTAGTGCTCAAATGGGATGCTCCCAGGCAGGACAAGGGCAAGCATGGAAAATTTGAGGCCCTTTGGATCGGACCCTTCAGGATTTCTGAGGCATTTCCTAATAACACTTACAAATTGTAGAATTTAGATGGTGATGAAGTTTTTGCTGGCCCTGTAAATGGGCACAACCTGAATAGGTTTTTTGTTTAAAATCCACAACCGACGTCCCACCACTGTAAATACCATTTCTATTTATTTTTTCTGGTTTTAATAGAAGACTCCATAACCCAAAGCAAGGCACTAGAGCTGCATGTCCTTGGCAGCTTGCAGGGAGCATGCCATCCCCCATGGAGCCAAATGTTAGCGATTAAGCTTTTCATGTTCTGATGGATGGTGGTTTTGGCCTAAGTCTACGATTTTTTCCTGTCTTTTCCCCTTTGTGCAAACCTGATCATAGATTTCTCTTTCTGACGTACATTTCTCTTTGTTGTTTGCCTTCATCCTTGGTCGACTGGTTTTCCTTGTTGAAATTTCCTCAGGGATATCATCCTCGAGTTTCTCTGTTTCCCCTATGACTGATTACTTCTCACTTTACCTCCACTACTGAGATTTGTTTTTTCCAAACCTATGTCATGTCGTCCAAGTCTTCACTGTCACTGTTTGCAACACTGAGAGTGGTCAGATAGCGACACAAATCAAGCGAGCGGGCAAAGATCAATTTACAGTGGCGAGGATCCATCGATGGAGAAGATCAACGGTCATCAGGTAGCTGGGGCCATCAAGTTTCCCGAAGTTTAGTTCCAGGGCAGAGGCCTGAGATAAGAGGTCAAGCAAAGAATTAGATCTGGGCCATCCATTTGTGAGAAGTAGAAGGTCGATGATTTGACTTCGGTGATTTCGGGAATCGACATTTTGGGGTTCTTGTCAACAAGTGCACCCATAGCCCTAAGCCCCGAAATGTGAAACCCCGGTTTCACGATTTCGAAAATCAAAGGTTTCCCCAAAGCAACATCTCTTTTCCCCGAAACGCAAAAGCTCCCAGGGGTTGGGCCCATGGTTCTAGTGCCCGGTCACAGAGGAAGAAGGTCCGAGAAAATGGGGCTAGCGCTCATCGCATAGACAACATTTCATGTTATCAGAGGAGCAATCGTAGCCATCCATTTTGAAGCGAGCCTGACCATCGATCTCAATGGTCATTTCGCGATTTCAAGCATCTCAATTTTAAAGCCAAGGTGGAGCAAAAAATCCTGAAATGCGAAGTCCTTAAATATCATGCAGGATAAGCATAAGGTCAAAGCCCGTGGTCACATGGGGAAATTGGGAAGAACCGCGCTAAACGGGTCGAGAGCATTGTATTGGGTGCGTAAGAAGACAACACAGTTTCAAGGTGCTAAGTTTAACTCAGTAGGACAGGGGCGTCGCTTAAGAGATTTCATGGATGTCTGGGTTTGTCCCGATCCCAATAAGGATAGTTAATGAAGTTGAGAAGGTGGTTGAAACCTCGTTTCAACCATAAATAGGAAGCATGGAAGCACTAGTCGTGGAGGCGGGCTGTCAACCCAAAGGTCACAGTGTTATGAAATTTTCCTGCAAAACCCATACTGTCTTAGATTTGCATCTGACAAAGGAAAGCCTATGCAGTCTGACAGAAGGATAAGAAACACAAAGATTTGAATGCAGGGGTCTAATTGTGTCCCTGGTGGATGTTAGCAGTTATGAGTATATTTACTCATGTTTTATATTTTGTAAGTGTCGATGGTAGAGCTACGTTGTTGCTTGCAAAGTTTTAACGAGGCCTCTGGTTCTCTGGTTATGCTATGTATTTGAGATTTCTTGTTTAATGAAAGTCAACCTCTTTTCATCTCTTTGTAAAATATGTGTTAAGAAACTCGAAATTGGAAGATCCAGTCGAGGGTGGTGGTGTTGCTGCGATGCAGGTTTGATCACTGCAATATCTTCATCAGTTTTAATCAGTTTCCTGTGTTACATGTTCCCCTCTTATACTGAGTAGATCATAATTGGGGGATCCAGTCGAGCTGTTACAACAACATTACGATGTTGGTTCGATCATCGTGTTGTTTTGGTTGTGTCGTTTAGATATATCTTAGTGTCTGAAGCTCCGAGTCCAAGAGGATCTCATTCTCGAAGATTTTCCTCCTTAGGTTGTTGGAAGACCATATGTCCATAGTAGCCCCTTACATCTTCTCACCAACTCTTCCCCCTACTCACCCTTTACAACAAATCACTGACTAAATTTAGATCAAGACCTCACTTGCCTATGCGTGCCAACCCATTTTTTTGAGTTAGAACGATATAATCCTGAGACAATGTCCATTAGACCACCCTTAATTTTATTCATTGTGACATACAAACTGATGGGTACTAGGCTTACCTCTGCCGCAATCGAGAGGTGACTTCTGGTGCTAACACATCAGAAGATCCTGTAAGCATTCCAGAGGTGTCTCCTGTGAGATACCAAAGAAGGAAACAAGAGATAGATAGTTTGGAAGGAGAGCTGAGGAAGCTCAAGCCACATTCCTTCGATGGTGAAAGAGAAATGGAAGATGATGTCGAAGCATGGTTGATTGGGGTTAGGATATATTTTCAGTTTCATAACTATTCATCAAACCTGGAAGCTAGGATTGCCACCTAGCATTTACATGGAAAAATTGCAATGTGGTGGGACCAACTGAAGCAAGTGGAACATGTTAATGAAAGTAGGATCACTTGGAAGCAGTTCAAGAAGTACTTCCAGAAGGAGTACCTCTCAGAGCATTTCTATGACAAGAAAATGCATGATTTTTTTGAACTTAGGTTGGGAAGCATGACTATGGCAGAGTACGAGAAGAAGTTCTTGGGATTGTTAAAGTATGTCAGGTTCATTGGTGATGAGAAAGTGAAAATACAGAGATTTCTAAGTGGACTGCCAACATTTTATAAGGAAAATATCAAATATGATGAACCCAAGACCTTGACTGAAGCTATCAGGAAGGCTAAATACCTGTATGAGCAAGGCCAGGGAAGAGAATCCCTGCATAAATATTGGAAGGAAAAGAATAATGTGAAGTCTGATTAGAGGAGGAAAGGATTCAAACCTCCCTTCAATAGGAATGAGACTAATAGAAGTCATCAAGATCAATATGATAAGGGGGATTTCAAGAAAGAAGATTCCTTTGGAAAAAGGGGAAGACCACCAATCCAATGCTGGGGATGCAAGGAAGATCACGTGTGCCAGGATTTCCCACACAGAAAGGATAGAGTGTGTATTATGAACAACATCCAAGAGGCTACAACAGTCGAAGATATGGGAAGAATCTATGCAAATTTACATGATCGAAAAGCAGAGTACCAGTCCAATATGATCAAGGTGGAAGGTAAGGTCATAAATCAACCTGTCGCTATTTTGATTGATTCAGGAACAAGTCATTGCTACATTGATCCTAAGATAGTGGATATATTACATTTGGAGAAAAATAAACTTGGAAAAGCAAGTTTGGTTCAGTTAGCCACTGGGACCAAAAGAAGAATCCATGATATGGTGAGAAGTTGTTCCATAAGTCTTAATGGCGTGAATACTAGTATTGATCTAAATATCATACCATTGGGGTATTATGATATTTTGATTGGAATGGATTGGTTGGAAAAGCATCATGTTGTCCTAGATTGTCATAACAAGACATTTACATGTCTTGATGGAAATGGAAAACAAAGCACTGTGAAAGGAATTCCAAGACCCATCTCTATAAGGGAGATTTCATCCTTACAGTTAAAAATATGCTTTAGGAAAGGATTTCAACTGTATGAAGCTCATGTGGAAGAGCCAGATAATAAAAAGGGTCCATGTAGAAATTTCGATACACTTAATGTATTTCCTGTGATTCTCCTGATCTAACAATTACACCACTGTTAAATACAGAATCGATTCTACTATTATTCTTGCGGAAAATTAAACCACGATCACAACCACAATCACAAAGTGAAATATCAAGAACACATAACACATAAGTTTTTCCGGGAAAGCATAAAGCTAAAAACCCCACTATCATATATTATGTATATCATGAATCATGAAACAATCTCATACAAAACTATAATCCAAGAGCTCTCAGTACAATACAATCATCTCACACTGTCATACACAAATAAACAAATACATGTGCCAATTCCTGTGTCCAGACAGCTTGCCTCCTCTGCACAATCCCTGCAATTCGAATTCTCGCAATAATACAAATTGCCTAGTTTGCACATGCTCATAAGCATATCCACTGCATGTGTGATCAAATGACAACTGATAGCCAAACTGTCCCTTTCACCTGTTATGTCAACCGGGTCTCCACTGGATCTGACATGCATATAGTTAACCGTGGAGAATCTTCAGTTTCATGTGAGTTCACTGATTAACTGAACTCTCACTAGTGCATGTTTAGTTACAACTAGTACAACTGATCTTAACTCACTTAACTACACTTATAGTTCTGTTACAAATCCAAGTCACTTAGTTATGAATGAAATAATAGATTAATATTTATTGTCCAATTTATTTAAAGGAAAAATAAATTAGACACATGTTTCTTGTTGACTTTTCAATAGTCCAAGCCTCGAAGATTTCTCAGTACTACAAGAATTTGAAGATGTATTCAAAGAAATACCTGGATTTCCACCAAGAAGGGAGATAGATTTCTCAATTGATTTAGTGCCAGGAGCTTCCCCGATGTTTCACCTTGGGGTGCACCAATACTTTTTTTCAAAAAGAAGGATGGAACCTTGAGGTTGTGTATTGACTTCTGACAGCTGAACAAGTACACTATAAATAACATGTATCCTCTACCTCGAATTGATGACCTCTTTGATCAGCTAAGATGAGAAAAGATATTCTCAAAGATTGACCTGAGGGTAGTATACCATCCGGTAAGAATCAAGGAAGAAGACATTCATAAGACAACCTTTAGGATCAGGTATGGGCATTATGAATTTGTAGTGGTGCCTTTTAGACCGACCAATGCACTAGTTGTCTTCATGTGCTTAGTGAATGGCATATTCGGGAATTATTTGGATAAGTTTGTCATAGTATTCCTGGATGACATACTTATATATTCTAAGTATGAAGAGGAGCATGAACATCACTTAAGACTGGTGTTGCAAGTATTGAGAGAACATCAGTTGTATGCCAAGTTGAGTAAGTTTTCTTTTTATCAAAAGAAGATCCAATACTTGGGACACATTATTTCAGAACAGGGCATAGTAGTAGATCCAGAGAAGATCGAAGCCATTAGAGGATGGCCAACACCCATAAATGTGTCAGACGTCAGAAATTTTATGGGATTGGCTGGCTACTACATAATCTTTGTAGTAGGGTTCTCTAAGATTTCTCATCCCATCACTTCTTTGCAAAAGAAGGGAACTAAATTTGAATGGGCACTTAAGTGTGAAAATAATTTTAATCTGTTGAAGGAATTACTTACTAGTGCACCTGTGTTAAAGATTGTTGACCCAAATGAAAGTTTTGTGGTATGTACAGACACATGTAAGGAAGGAATTGGGGGAGTCGTCATGCAAAATGGACATGTCATTGGATACGAGTCCAGAAAGATTAAGGAACATGAGAGGAACTATGCCACACACGACTTGGAACTTGCTTCCATTGTTCACTCCTTGAGGATGTGGAGGCATTATCTCATGGGGAAGAAATTCAAATTAAGGACATACCACATTGGCCTAAAGTATCTTTTTTAGCAATTGACCTTGAATGCCAAACAAACAAGATGGATGGAATTTCTAAGTGAGTATGAATTCGATATCAAGCATATCAAGGGAAAGGAGAATAAAGTTGTCGATGCACTTAGTATAAGAGTGCATGTCATGCATGCTATTGTTGTCGGTATGCATCAGTCAGACTTGAAGAAAAGAATTTTGGATGGTCTTGTTACAGACCAACATTACCTATAGGAAAAGAAAATCTTACAACAAGGAGATGTACAACAGAAAATAAAGGAGTATGAGATAAAGGAATACATACTACTCATGCATAAAAAAGAATTTGTGTTCCTAGTTTTGGAGAAATGAGGAATTTGGTACTGAAGGAAATGCAAGATGTTCCTTATGTTGGACATCCCAGTTATTAGAAAACAATTACAGCAATAAGAAGCCAGTTCTTTGGCCGTGAATGAAGAAGGATGTTGTTGATTACATTGCTCGATGTATGGAATGTCAGAAGGTAAAGGTTGAGCATAGGCACCCAACGGGTTTTCTGCAGCCATTGCCAATTCCAGAGAAGAAATGGGAAGTGATCACCATGGATTTCATGACAGGATTATTCAGAATGAATAAGCAACATGATTCAATCATGGTGGTGGTTGAAAAATTAACAAATGATTCTCATTTTGTTCTTGTGAAGACAACGCATACAACAACTAATATTGCAAAAAATTTCATGAAGGAAATTGCTAGGTTGCATGGGATACCTAGGACAATTGTCTCGGACATAGATACAAAGTTTACCTCCAATTTCTAGAGGGGATTGTTTAAAGGATTTGGCACAAATCTAAACTTTAGCACAACATATCATCCCTAGACAAATGGGCAAACAGAGAGAGTCAATCGAGTAATTGAAGACATGTTGAGAATGTATGTGATGGATAAGCCATCTAAGGGGGAAGATCACTTACACTTGGTTGAGTTTGCATATAATAATGGGTATCAAGATTCATTGAGAATGAGCCCTTTTCAAGCCTTGTACTGTAGGAAATGTGATACTCCAGTAAGCTGGGACAACCCAACTGATAGAGTGGTACTTGGGCCGAAGTTGCTCAAGGACATGGAAGACCAGGTGGTCAAGATCAAGATGAATTTAAAGGCATCTGAGGATAGACAAAAAGTTTATGAAGACAAGAACAAGACAACTAGAGAGTTTGAAGTAGGGGAGCATGCACTTTTGAAAGTGAAGCCCAAGAAAATTTCTTTGAAATTGAGTTGTATGAAGATGGCATCCAGATTCTGTGGTCCATTTGAAATATTGGACATAATAGGGCCAGTTGCATACATGATTGCATTGCCTATTTCCATGAATGTGCATAATGTATTTAATGTCTCTTTACTAAATAAATATGTACATGATCCTAACCATGTTATTGATTGGCTTATGATTCAGGTAGAGTTAGAGGGATATTTCCAGGTTCAACGAGTGCGAGTATTGGACAGAAAAGTCAAAATGCTCCGAAATTGAGTTATAGAGCTGGTAAAATTTCAATGGACCTGATACGGTCCTGAAGATCCTACTTGGGAGCATGAATATGCCATGCGGGCAGAGTGCTTTCATCTTTTTGAATAAATTTGAGATTTTGATCTCTCTTTTGTATATGGACTGAGGACAGTGCCAAAATAAGGGGGAGGGGATGTAAAACCCCGGGTTTTGAACCCCCATTTTAAATAATGTATTGTTACAATGCTGAGAGGCTAGAGTGCCCAAAACAATTATTAAAAGGCCAGTGTGCCCAAGACATGTAATGATTTTATCAATATTAATAATAAATACACGGTTGGCTGCTAGATGGACAAGGACTAGAGTTATAGGGGGCTATGATTCCACAAGAGAGGGGGCTTGAGGGGATAAGTGTTTATTCCTATTATAATTACCCTTTTGTATAAGGGATGGGATCAGTTACGTGAGCTTCTTGGGGAAGGCCAGGAGGTTCTTGATTCCCCGTGAAATTACTTAAACCTGCCTCTTGTCTGATTGGGGGGTTGGTCGTTGGCTCATTTGCTCCTTCATTTTTTCATTCGCATCATTCCATCCCTCATGCACTTTCATGCACACACCTCCATGCACCCACTTACCCATTCATTGATTGATCCATCATTCGCGTCTTGGCTTGGGAAAGGGAGCCGAACTGTCGAAGAATTAGCCACCGGATAACTGGTTGTAGTGGTCGCTGGTGTGATCCAGCTGTGACCTGAGGCTGCATGTCTGAGATTGGTTGGCCTGTGTCCAACGTTTCTCACAGCTACGAGTCCTAAGAGTTCCAACATTGAGATTCTAAACCAGTTGTGTTGGAGCACGAATTAAGGAGAAGGACTGCTCTAGGGACTACATGGCAGAGAAGGGTGGAGGTATGTTCTCTCAGGTGGTGCAAGTTGGGTAGAAGAGAGTTGGGTACTTGGATTTTTGTGAGACCTGGGAAGCCTATGAGATCTTGGGTGCTGACTGGTTTGGGAATCCAGGTAACACTCTGGAACCATCCTTGTGGATTCATAGCCCTGGCTCAAGGGTGATGTTGTTGTTGAGATTTGGAACAATAATGTCTACGGTTGGGTGGAACGTCCTTGGTCTGCAGCCAGTTGGTGTCATCTTTCATAAAGATAATTGCTCTCTGTTATGGTATCATTTACATGTATATGAATGTATTTTATACTGTGTATATTTAATTATCATTTAATTGAATCTTTAGACTATGCATGCTTGCTGGATATTTTTGTGCATGTCGTTAAAGTATTTTCCTTTATGCATCCTTAAATTTTAAAAAGGTATCGATAAGAGAAAGAATTCCAAGGGCGGGCTTGCAGGTAGCGTACCCTGGCCTGTGGGTGGTTGGGTATGTTACAAATGCGGACCAATGATCTGAGCGCGCTCCTTAGCACATTGCGCCCAAACATCAAAACACCCCAAACTTAGGATAAAAGTCATAAAGTGGGTTGTTGAAGCACCACGTTTCTGCATTTTTTTCACCAAGGGGTTATTTCCTAATGGAAAACACCCTTCTATCAAAAATATGTGCTAACATTAGGCTCCATGGGGGATAGAGACCTCCCTGCGAGGCTCTAAGGACTTCAGTAGTCTCAGTGCCTGATCTTAGGGCTATGGGGTCAACTATTAAAACAAAAGGACAAATGATATTTACAATGGCATGAAAAAGCCACTCCTGTCTCAAGCAAAAAATCTTTTCAGAAAATTCCCATTTACAGGGCCACCAAAAACTTCAGCATCCTCGAGATTCTGCAACCTATAAGTATTATTTGGAAATGTCCTAGAGATTTTGAAGGGCCCAATCCACAGGGATTAAAATTTAGCATGTGTTCCCTTGTCCTGCATGGGTGCTTCCCATTTGAGTACTAGATCTCCCAACTAGAAAACCTCTTTCCTTATCTTGTTGTCAAAGGCCTGCTTAATCTTATGTTGGTGGTCATGTGCTTTCTCCAACAACAACTCTCTAGTCTGTTGTACTTCTACCAGTTGTTGTATTCTTCTGATCATATCATCAGCATCTCCTTGGTAGTCTTGGAAGAATTTTTCTACAAGAAGGGAAAGATGAGAAGGAAAAATGGCCTCCATTCCATACACAAGCTAAAAAGGAGAAACACCAAGAGACCTCTTTGTTGTCACTCTATCATCCCACAAAGAAAATTTGAGCTTTGAATCCTATGCTTTCTTATTGTCCTCTAACAATATTTTAATGATCTTTATAAGGCTCTTGTTAGAAGACTCTGCCAATCCATTCCCTTGAGGGTAGTAAGGAGTAGATTGAATCAATGAGATTCCAAATTGATCACAAAACTTGATCAATGGTTCAGCCTTGAAATATGTAGCATTATCAGTGATGATTTTGTTCGGGCAACCAAACCTTGCCATAATCTCCTCAAGAAAACCAATGATCACCTTGTGAGAATCACTCCTTGTGGGGATGGATTCTATCCACTTGGTAAAGTGATATGTGGCAGTCAATATCCACCTGTGCTGAGCACCGGAAGAAGGATGAATTTCCCCAATGAAATCTAGGCCCCACTGCTGAAAGGGTCTTGAAGCTACCACAGGCTTCAATGGAAAAGACTTCAGCTGCTTCTTTACAAAAAATTTCTGACACTTAACACAAGCCCTGATCTTTGCACAGACATCGGTGAATAGACTAGGCTAGAAATACCCATCCCTGAGAATCTTATAGGTTGTAGTTCTCTAGAAGTGATGTCCCCCACATAAACTGTCATGAAAATCAAACATAATCTTTTGGGCCTCTTGTGGGTCTAAACATCTCAAAATCATTCCCAGAGGGTCTTTCCAATACAAGATTTGATCAAAAATATAGTATCTAATTGATTTAAGCTTTAAAGCTCTTACCTTGCTTTTCTCCATATCATTAGGAGGCCACAAACTTTGTAGAAAAAATATAATGTCCTTGTACCAAGCACATTCTTCCAATGGAGGGATGACTTGAGAACCGTTATCAAACAACTCAACTTGTGATTTTCTGAGCAAGTGTTGATGAAATTAACCCCCAAATCCTTGCAATTAGATTCATCCAATAGCCTAGATAAACCTTGGCCTTTAACCAACTTGGTGGGATTTATTTCAAGATCAAATTCAAGGATTTTGGTAATCCACTTGCTCCTCCTTTCATCTATGTCAGGATGAATGAGAATATCCTTCACAGAAGCTGAAGGAACATATGCAATGACCTTTGAATGTAGAACATAGACCCTGAAATATTTGAGGGCTTTAACCAAAACATAGGTTTGTTTTTCCATGATGACATATTTTATCTCAGCATCTCTCAATGCCCTACTGAAAAAGGCAATGGGCTGCAATATTTTTGAGAGGCACCTTTTGAAGTCTTCATGCTTGAATAAATCTGAAAGGGGTACAAGGATTCTAATTTTTTGAATTTCATGCTCGAAATTAAAAGAGGGCGGGGGATTTAGAATATCCTTTGTTTATGGGAAAATGATTTTGACCACTGGTGGGGGGTTCTGTTCTTTCTTACCTTTGTTGTTGTCTACTACATCTCTAGCAAGATTTTCTGCTCTGGTAGGCTGCTCAGGAATGTCAGGCTTCCCTTCTTTCCTTTTTGATCTGAGGTTATACTTATTTGGACTACTATGGGTCTTCTCCCCTTTACTCAGCTCATTTAGTTGGTTGTCCATGAGAGACTCCTCATATGCAGATTGGGTTAAATGGGGAAATGAGGAGGTGTCTCCAAGACAATGGATTTCAGGATCAACCTCTTCTTTCTCTCCTCCTTCATCAACATCCAGGTTATTTTGGAGAGGGGCTTGAATCCTCTGATCATCCCTATCTATGCCTCTTTGATATCTTTGATCTCTTTGGATAATCTGGGGTGGGTTATTTGGCCATATGAAGTTACCCCTATTTTCAACATTAGGGGGATTCCTGTAGCTCTTCTTTCCTTCCAATTCCAATATTTCCATCCTCACAGAAAGTGATTTTAGTAACTTAGTTACTTCATCCATTTGAGGGGGGGCAATAGAGGAACCAGAGGTCAAAACCTCATACCTACCTTTTTTTCTTTCTCCATTAGCCTTACTCCTAAGCTTGTCAACTGCAAATATGTTGGACTCCACTTCCAGGGCTGCATATTGCATATGAGCCAAGGAAGTGGCTCTTCTTTCTCTTAACAGGAGGCAAAAATCAGGGTCGAAAGCACTAGAATAAGTAATTTTGGCCGAAGTTTCTGTAGGTTTAATCTTAGCAAGAATCTTATTATACATTTTATTAAACCTCTTGGAAAAGTCAGAAACAGATTCCCCTTCCCCTTTCTTAAGTGATCCAAACTCTGTAGTATAGTAAAGGAAATATTTTTTATCCCCACAATGTCTTAAGAATGCATCATCTAGGGCTTCAATCCCATCAATAGATCCAGGAGAGCCAAGGCCCTAAACCATTTCCTAGGCTCTCCATCAAGGTTGTGAACAAAAATTCTCATCCACACATCTTCGTTCACAATGACATAATTATCTTCATAATTGTAAAAGGTCGCAAGGTGCTCCTCTGCAGTTATGTCTCCCTCACCCATGAACTTAGGAAATTTATTAAGGTATCCAACAACTGGGAGAGCATTCAGAGGCAGAGGTAAGACAAGAGGGGCATATCTAGAAGCCACTATGGCATCCATTCTATTCCTAGGGGGATTAGCACCTACCATTGGGATGGGAACTGGAGGAGAACCAAGAGGAGATGGAGTTTGGACAGTTGATACTGGGAGTGTGTTTCTGGGAGAAAGAGGAGACAACTGAGGATTTGGAGAAGAGGTTACAGAGCTCGAGGGAACATAAGTTTCCCTTTTTGTAAATGAGACAAATCTAATAAGAGGAGGAGTGGTAAATCCTAGAGTGGGAAATCCTTCTAAGGTTCTGGGTTTAAACCACTGTGCAACTTCGGGGGAAACAGGGGTGTCAAAGATTTTTCCTTCTAAACCGAGACTAGGAGGGGAGAAAACAACATGAAGACTCCCAAAATTTAAATTTCTGGAAACTCCAACAAATGGTATAACAGGAGAATGAGAAGCAGCTACGGGATTTTGTAAAGAGGGATTAGGAAAATTACCAGAGTCACTAGGTATAACAGTTGAAGTACTTTCTCGAAGGGCCTTTCCCTTTATGATAATTTTCTTTGGGTCAAATTTAGGCATTGCTAGAGGCAGTTGTGGAGTAGACCTCGGGTGTCTGCCTCTGGAATCCAAAATTGAAATAGTGGTGTCGAATCAGTGGGGTTGCATCAATGGAGTTGCCAGGTGCAGGTTGAAATATTCAATGGTTCTGATATCTGATGCACCTTCAGAATCATAAACTCTTTGTCATTCTATCCCAGCGAAAAGTATTCAATTCGTTCCCTGACAACAGTGCCACAAATTTTAGCACTAGAAGTCACCTTCAAATTGCATTGAAGGTAAGCCCAGTACCCATCAGTTTATATGTCACAATGAATAATTTTAAAGAGGTCAAATGGGCGTAGGCTCAAGATAATATCGTTTTAACTCAAAAAATTGGACCAACATGCACAAGCAGTCGAGGTCTTGATCAAATGCAGTCAGTAATTTGTGGTAAGGGTGAGTAGGAGGAAGAATTAGTGAGAAAGGTGAAAAAGACTGCTATGGGAATCAAGATTTCAAGTGGCTTGGAGAAGAAAATATCAGACTCAATATCGCTCTTAAGTCTAGGCTACAAACACTGAAATATGTCTAAACAACACATTCACAACCACACTATGATCAAACCTTCATCACGATGCTTCTACAACAGCCTGACTGGATCCTCCATGCCCGAGCTATTCAATGTAAAGGGGAAAAAGATAACAAGAGCCAACTAAAACTGGTTACGGTACCACTGTAATCAAACATACATCACAACAACATAACAACCCTCAACTGGATCTTCCATTCCCGAGTGTTTTAGCACAGTTTTACAGAGAGATGAAAAGAAGATGACTTTCATTAAACAAGAAGTCTCGAATCAAGTTACATAGACAGAGAACCATAGCTTCATAAAAAATTACAATATGGGAGCCTAGATCTACCATCGACCATGACAAAATATAAAAAATTCCTACATATACTCAGAAGTGACTACAACTGCCAGATGCATGATCAAGTCAATGCATTCAAGGCTTGACATCTGCATGTTCTCTGGTAGACTATGCATGCAGCTTCCAGTCAGACGCAAGCTTCTATTAGACGCAACGTGCTTCAATAGGGACATGACTCACTGTCAGTCTTGTCTCCTTAACCATAACTTCTGAGACTTCCATTTATGGGGGGAGATGATGTTTCAACCACTTCCCCTTCTTTCATTAACTGTCTTCATCGAGATCAGGATGATCGCGAGTCAACTCTACACCTGGAAAACATGCCATCTTCACTTTTCTCTTTTTCCACCTGTGATTTGTCAAGCCTTCGCAGAGAGAACAGGCAGACAGATGTGGAGGAAGACGATGGGGGACAGTCGAGGCGACTGGTGTAGACCGACAGACTACAACACATGCTAGGCAGCCATGTGGAAGGATGTGGTGGCATAATGGTGACTAGGAAAGCATGGGTGCCAACATGCAGGAGTTGAGGTCTAAAGGAGCGAGGGTGATGTGGCACAGGGAGAAGACGTGGAGGAAGAGGGGTGTGAGTGGTCAGGGGGGACACGACAACATGATGGAGGTGACATGGAGGGGAAGCAAAAGACACATGTCAGGAGGTGAGAGGATAGATGTGACAGTGGGTAAGGGACAAGCGCGCGAGTGATGTGAGTGGAGGACAGGTGGTGGCCGGAGTGAAGGCCGTA
>ML789439.1:187787-202270 GCA_009831015.1 Picea engelmannii
GAGGGCACGCTGCTCAGCCATAGATCTGAGCGTGCTCCTTAGCACAACTCATCCAGACATCAAAACGCCCCAAAATTAAGATAAAATTCATAAAGTGGGTTGCGTAAGCACCACTTTTCTGCATTTTTTTCACCAAGGGGTTATTTCCTAAGGGAAAACACCCTTCTATAAAAAATATGTGCTAACAGAACACAAACTGGATAGAATGGTGGTAGCTTATCTCTCAAGAGAAAGAGATGTCGGCTACACTCATTCACAAAAAATGATTACAATAAGGATGAAAAAGTACTTTTTTTTATCATGAATCGTAAAATAAAAAAGAGGAAAAAACCATAAACATAAAAACCCTAACCCTGGAAGCTTATTCACCAAAACTATTATGGACCTCGAGGTGGTTAGTTGATAAGTCAACTTCCCAGGGGCACAAATTTTGCATACGATCTTTGTTTCGTGCTCACAATATCTCGTTGGAAAGAGCAATCTGAGCATTACAAATTTTGTCTAGGGAAGGACATGCAAAGAGAATCTCTCCCCCGAATGTCCAAAAAACATCGTTTAGGGCCTCAAAATGGCCCTAGAAGTTTGGGACCCAAAAAACCATAGAAACATTTCCAAGAAGATAGATAATTTTTGAGTTAGTGGAAGAGGTGGGAGGCCAACGATATCCCACATGGATTAGTCCTCCCCCTTAGGAAGCAATGGTCTTCATTGTGTCAAGTTCCCTCATCATATGCAAAAACTTCTGTTGAATTTGGCTCCTGGTGAACCACTTGCTTTGGTGAAGAAGTTTCCCCACTTTGATGACCTAGTGGAGTTGTATGTGTTGTTAGAGGGTGGCTTTAATTTGTGTATCCATTATTCGATCAACTATATCCTAATAAAGGCAGTCAGGGTTGAGTTCTGTAGGGGCCAAGTTCTCAGCTACCTCCGAGGTGTCCAATATAGGTATAAAATATGGACGAAGGAACTCCACATTAAAGATAGGATGCTTGCCAAGGAATGGGGGAATAATCAATTCAAAATATTTCTCACCTACAAACTTGCTAATGGTGTAAGGCCCATATCAAAGTGGGTGAATCTTGCGATGGGGTCATGCAAGGCGCTCTTTTTTCAAATGTAACCAGACCTTATCACCAACCTGAAACTTGTGTGGAACGCAATGTTGGCCATGTCATTTCTTGCACTTGGCATTGTATTTCTACAATATGTCATGGAATTATTAGAGTATGTGATAAATCCATTCAACAAATATAGCTTCATTATCATCCTTATTTTGAGCATGGAAAGATTTTTCTTGTGTGAATGCAATGGGAAGAGATATGTCAATTGGGGTCAAAGGATGGAACCCCAAGCATACCTAAAGAGGGCTATGGATAGTAGAGATATAAAGGGCTCTATGGTATCTATGTTGAACATAAGGAAGACTCTCATCCCATGTGAGATGATGTTTGGAGTTGTACATTCTTAGGATATGCACAAGCAACTATTGAATACCTCCATATGTCCATCAGTTTGGGGATGGAAGACAGTTGATTTGGTGATATTGGTGTCCATAAATGGCCATATAATGGACCAGTATGTACTCAATAACCTATTATCGTGATATGAAATAATAGTATTTGGTATCCAAAAATGAACCCAAACACACTCAAAGAATATCTTAGTGGTGACCTCAACTATGATACTCTTCTTGTAGGGTTTCCAAACTGCCATCTTAGAGAATAAATCAATGACCACAAAGAGAAATTCATTACCATGATTGGTTGAAGGTAAACCATACATGTAATCCATGGATATGGACTCCTAAGTCCTATCAGGAGTAGGAAGAGGGGTGTATAGCCCTTGTTTCTTAACAGTGAGTTTAGTGATAGTGTAGGAAGTGCATGATCTGATATACTTGTTGACATCTTGTCAAAGATTTGGCCAATAAAAATAATTTTGCAGTACTGCCACTATTTTTTCCACACCAAATTATCTTTCCACTCGAATATAATGAGCTTCCCAAATAATCTTCACATGCTCTCTTGAAGGAACACAATGATGACCTAGATGGAATAGTAGTCGATCCTGGAGATGAAAGTCAAGAACTATTTTTCCTATGCTCAATTTTTGATAGGTAGTAGCAAGTCAGAGTTACCGTTTTATAATTATGGCCTCTCGGAAGTCTCATTCCCATAGGAGTTAAGAACTTTGGTTAGTGCCACAACTCATGGTTGAATGAGGCATTCTGGAACACAGTTAGTGCTACCCTTCTTGTACTTGATCTTCAAGTGAAATTTCTATAGTATGTGGACCACTTCTGATGGTTGCGATTTTGTAACTTTCCTTGTGTCTGAATGCATTGTAGAGGCATTTTATTAGTGTGAATGATCGTTTCCTTTCCCAAAATATATTTATTCCTTTGTCGACATGCCTACACAATGGAGTACATGTCCTTATCATAGTTTGAATATTTTCAAACATCATCATATATTGTTTGATTTTGATAGGCCACCAGATGTCCCTGTTGAGTGAGGAGTGCACTGATAGCATATTGAGAGGCATATGTATCAATCTATAATGGATTTTGCAGGTCTGGCAGTGTGAGTATCGGTGTGGAGTAGAGGTGATGTTTCAAATCTTGGAATGATTTTTGTTGTGACTCAGAACACGAAAATTGTTGGATTACTGAGAGGGGGGGGGTGAATCAGTAATAGAGAAATTCAATCCTTTTAACCACAATATGCAAGTGTTATACCAATGTAGCATTATCATCCAATAGTTGTAGAGTAAATAAACAATGAACAAATGATAAATCATACACATACATAGTACACCAGTGTTTTGATGTGGAAACCCAAAGAGGGAGAAAACCACATAATGATTTTTCTTATATGTCTTTAAGAATTACATTCATTGGAAGCACCAACTTCCTTTTTTTTTTCCAGCTGCAACTGGAAGGAGGCTCCAACCCCCTAATTTCTCAAGCTACAACCTAAGGGAAGATCCAACTCCCCAATTCTCTAGATACAACTAGAAGGAGGCTACAACCCCCTAAGTTCTCCGGCTACAACACGAAGGTGGCTATAATGACCTGTCCTTGCCCCGTGCAACCACCCTGACGTAGAAGTAGAATGATGGAACCAATTTCACACTATCCTGTGAGATATACTGTTGTAAACCTGTACCAATCAACCTACACCAAACAACCTGTACCGATAACCTAAACCATGCATCAACCATGCATCAACTTGTACCTCAACATGTACCATAAAAAAGTGCATCAACTATGCACCAACCTATACCTCAACCTGTACCATGAACAAGTGCATCAACTATGCACCAAACCTCTACAAATAACATGTCACAACAACCTGTCCAAACAATCTATCACAACAACCTGTCTCATCAATCTTATCAACCAAATTAGATCTACTCACCAAGATCAGTCACCAAGACAACTCTCAAATATGTGCATCAACCAAGCATAACAAAACAACTCATAATCATCACCAAGATCAATATGTGATTCTAATAATATACCAATACAAGTATGCTACATCATCCATAAACCATGTGCCAAAAATACTACTAACAAGTGCCTCCAACCATGTACCAAGTATGTATTAATCATGTATCAACTACTCATCAACTATGACTCATCAAGATGTACCAACATCATCAACTATACACCTCATGTATGTGCCAACCCATCAACTACTTGTCTCAACCATGTACCCAACATGTACCTCAACCAAGATCCCTCATTAATTTCATCATCCAAATCTAATTTGTAACTCTGTAATAGACCTGTTGTATAAGATTACATACCTGCAAACCTTCCTTGACTTTAACAACAAGAGACTATCATTTTCATCAAACTTTACTTTAGTCTCACATGACTAATTTTGTATTAGTCAACAACCCTAACTTGAAATAATCATAACTATGTACCTGTAATGAACAAAGATCTAAAAATGGTACACAATGTTCTTCAATGTCTTTTATGCAATTCCTTCGGACTTCACTACTTGGAACCTCTCAGAAAAGGAGTTATAGAAAAAATGGCATACCTTGTTGAATTATGGATTATTCTAGAGAGAGAACTTGTAGAGCGTGCCCCACACAGAATATTTGTTGTATGGATCTGAAAATTGTACATAGAATACTATAGACTGTACTCTAACCAATACATTTTTTCTTACTGAATTTGGATCTGTTATGAAGACAATATGACATTTTTACCCGAAACACATGTTTTAGACTAGTTTCAGGACTGGCCACAAACCCTATTTTCCACGACGTGTAACTCCAAAAATACAATGACCCACAAGATGAAATTTGCATCATAGCTACTTGGATATGTTTCCTCAATTTCCTTCCAATTTCGCAGTCTGAATCATTCTAGAAAAACTTTTATTGCGAAAATGGTGAGATGACCTGTAAATAACATACCTTAGAAAGCATCATCAAAATAATATATCCTCCCTTGAATTTCATCCTTCTTTACTTCACCTTCCCTCTGAAATTTGGCTTAGATATCGTTTGGTTACCTCAGTCACCTAAATATATTCAATATTCTCAAGTGTGATTTAAAATGAGAGAGCCTTGCCTCTTATTTATACTTTCATATGGCTTCCTCAAGGTGTTACCTTTTAACCATCTTAACCCACTTTCCTTATTTTAGGGTTAACCAACCCACTTCTAACCACTCGTCAACTTAGTAATTTCTCCATTAACTTTATTATTTAAACAATTTCTTTTGTATTCACTTTGAATTATAGTACACTCATCACTTCACTTTATTATTTACCTTCTAAAATCTCTTAAACCACTTTAACTACTTTGACCTTTTGGGGCTTCTAGATGACCCATGAGGGTTCTCCAACTTCACATGGCCATAAATCTCTAAACATGAGGAGTTATGTGACGTTCCACATACCACTAGAAATGGAATGACATGTACTATCCATCAATAATATTCTTACCTGCAAATATATCAAAACTCATACCATTATCCATCAAGAAAACTTGGGTCCATTACCCAAACCTTTCTCCAACTTCACATGGCCATAATTCTCTAACCGTGAGAAGTTATGTGACATTCCACATACCAACGGAAATGGAATGACATGTACTATCCATATGGAATAGTCTTACCTGCAAATATATCAAAAATTATACCATTATCCATAAAACAAACTCGGTTCCATTACCGAAACCATTGTGCTACCGAACTTTCTTCAAGGGTTGACATCAATGAAAACCAACCCAATTAATAAAAAATCTCCCCCTTTGGAATTGATCGTAACACTATGATGCAATGTTGAAGTCATTTCACTCATGCCCCCCCTTTACCTTTACCTTTTCATTTACCTTTGCATATGATAAATCTCACCCCCTTTGTCATCAATGGCAAAGGTATCTTTCCATCCGGGGTTTCTCCCCCTAACTGAACTGTCCTTGGGGATACTCCCCCTGTCTGAAATCTTCTTGAAACTGCTATTCCAACCTGAAATTTCCTCTTTATGTTGCTTCCTCGTGTAAATCTAAGACATATAAGATAAGCATTCAAAAACATTCATTTTGGAGTATAAATTACTCCGAGCCTCTGGCCTAGATACTCAAAGGCTTCCCGTGGAAGTGGTTTTGTAAAGATGTCTACCACTTATTCTTTTGTGCCCACATATTCAACTCTGATGTTCTTATCTGTAACTTGTTCCCGTAGAAAGTGATACTTGATTGGAATGTGCTTCGTATCGGAGTGCATCACCGGGTTATTTAAGATACTGATGGCGCTTTTATTATCACAATAGATTGGAATGGGATCATCATACTCATCCTCTATATCTATCAGAGTTTGTTTCATCTATATAACCCATGTACAAACTCTTGTTGCTACAATATACTCAACCTCGGCTGTAGATAAGGATATTGATAATTTTTTCTTTCTTAGCTATGATACTAAACACTCACCCAAGTAGAACGATGCTCCATTGGTGCTTTGTCGGTCATCATTGCAACCTGCCCAATCTACATCTATGTAGGAAATAAGTGATAGATCCTTTCCTTTTGGATACCATAATCAAAACTCTCATGTTCCTTTGAGATATCTAAAAATCCTCTTTACTGCTAATACATGTGATTCCTTTGGTGCTTCTTGAAATCGTGCCACCTGTCCAACTGCCTGCATTGCATCTGGTATGAATGTTGTCACATATAGTAAGATACCAATCATTGACATGTATTGCCTCTGGTCTGTATACTTTGGATCATCATCTTTGTTCAACTTGCAACTGATTTGCATAGGTGTAGTAACTAGTTTGCAATCTTCCATTTTGAACCTCTTTAGCATTTCTATGATATACTTAGTTTGAGAAATAAAAATTCCTTGGTTTCTTTGACATATATGAAGACCCAAAAAGAAGGATAATTCTCCAAGTAATGACATTTCAAATTCATTCGTATCCTTTGCAAATTTCTCGATGTAGAGGTTGTTGTCTACGTTTCCTTTCCATAGTTCGTAGGGAGTTTTGTCATTGTTGTTTATGAGCATTACTCTGTTTTGAATGTGAACTGTTGTATGCATTGCATGTGTCCAAAAAAATATCTGTCAATTTAGAATCCAATAACATTGTTTGATCCATTTCTTGTGTAATTATCATCCATTATGATAATGTTCCTTTGTCTCTGAACCAATCTATGAATCCATGCTCTCATCCACTATCATATATATGTCCAAACCTGCTAAGTGTTCTTACAAATCCATCTTTGTCCATCCTATCCAAGAATATACTTGCACAACTATCCATAATGTTGATCCATTTATCACTATACTATCATGAAGTCTTGATTAATCTATCAAACTATACTTCTCCTAATTGACTGCTCTAAATTTGTCTTCTCAAACTCTACAAGTTGCTCAAAGGATGGTTCTTTGGTCTGTCATAGCTATCGTATAGACTCCCCCTGTCTAATATTCATATTACATGGGAGTCTCTAAGCCAGATGGCTCAGAACAATTCCTTCTCTGATATGTATTCATCATCATCTTCATTGGTAGTTTCATCATCATATTCATTGCTAGATTCATTATCTCTCTGAGCTCTAACTTCTTTCTTTCTGTCTGTGGATTCATCTTTCACTACAATGCCTGAAACTACAATCTCTTGAACCTATTCCTTATTTAACTTTCCTTCCTTTCTTTCAATTATTTTCCAAACCTTTCTGTATCTGCCATCTTTCTTTTTCTCTGTAGAAATTTCTTCAACTTGTTTTATTGCCAATCTTGATCCGTCGGATCTCAACTTTAGTGCATTAAAAGTTTGAAAAGAATGTGTTTAATAGATTGTTGAATATATGAGATAACATTAACAGTCAACTGAATGCTGAAATCTGAAATATAAGCAAACTGAAACACAGAAAGAGAAACAGAAAAATAAAATGAGAGTCACAAATATAAATTGATAACGAAGTTCACCTCCTTCACTGCGCTACGTCTTCGGGTCCCTCTCCAATGGGTATCGATCCAATTAATATCTTTTAAATGGTACAAAATGGTTCTGGACTCTGCAAATCAATTTCACAGCTGTTGCAGAACAAAATGTTGAACAAAAGCTTGTAAGACCTTCTCTCTGGAAAATTACAAATTATCCTTCTAAGGCAAAGAAAAGCTAAATAATAACAGAGATACAGTGGACTTTTACAATAACAGCATCTGGACAAATTTTACAGCAGAACTCCCCTCTGTCCTCTGTCACCGTAAAATTAACTTCAGCAGCTGTAAAACAGAATGTTGTACAATAGTCTTCAAGACCTCCTCTCTTGAAAGTTACAAACTGGTCTTCATAAGGCAAAGAAGCCAGAGTTTAACAAAGAATGTCGACTTTTAATACAACAAAAATCTGGAAAAATTACAGCAAAACCCTCTGTGCGTACTGGCTGAAACCCCTGGTTATAAAGCTACAGGTCGAGAGTTCAATCCCGATTTTGAAGCATCTATTCTATCCCTGCGAGATTCCATCACAAAAGAATGATGCTCTGAATGCTAAACAAGGTTGAATCCCCTGTAATCGTGGCTAGAATCGAGTTGTTGAAGCATTCAGTGGGAGGATAGATCACGGGTTCGTCTCGTTTTAGCAGACACCATGTATACTTTATGGTTATAATAACCATCTGTTACTTTTAAAAGCCTGCCAAAATGTTACAAATGAGTCTGTTCCGCATCCTCCTGCCAAATACCAACTCATCCCACGTAACAGACTGTTCCATACCCACCAAATCAGAGCTATACACATAATATATGCTATCCCAAATCGTTGCAACAGAACTGTATACATCTGTTCCCAAGCTGTACCAACAAACTGTACGTTATCTGCCATCTCATCCATGTGACAGAGCTGTTCCATATCCCCAAAACATTGCAACAGGTTGTTCATACTATCCAAAAGTTATAAATGGAACATCCATATCATATGAATATCCACCAAAATGTTGCAACATACTTTATCTTATGGAATGTCCGCCAAACTTCACAACGAGCTGTACACATATCTCGCCAAATCTAAACCATGTTATAAATGGAACTCTGCCAAATGTTATCAACAACTGTACCAAAGGTTATATCCGCCATATATGAGAACTCCGCTATATGTGATCTGCCAAACTGAACAATTAAATGTGACATTGCAAACTGCGCACCAAATGGATAACCACCAAAACATTTCGCTTGATCGTGCACCAAACATTAACTGTTAACCATTGACTGCGCAGCCCATGCTATTACATTTGATGTTACCATGTTAACCGCGTGGGCTTTGCCACATATGTTATATTATGGTTCCATTTGTTATATAATGTAATCCCCGTCCACCTTTCCATATGGACTTTGGTTATGACATATATTACCCGTCGGATATGTTACAATAACCATTTGATATTGCATGTGGACTTTGGTTATAACATAATAGATTATATCATATGATATTCCATGTGCTAGAACCGTGCTATTTAGCATGAATATTCATTGGATGGGGTTTGTCACATATGCTAAGTATAGCTTTCGGGAGATGTTATATAGTCTAGCTTGAAATGTTTTCATATGTTTTTAACCATATGTAATAACTTTGCTAAAGACTATGTATAATGCTCTAACCCCCTTTTCAAAGGTGGTAAAGTCTTGATTCTTACCAAACCTGGCTGCCATTGTACCATTTCCTCTTTATCTTGGATCAGTGTAACTTTGAAGACGAATGACCCCCTGGATCATTCCTCCCCATTGGAGAGCTTTTGGACCTCCAAAAGCCTAGATCACCCTGCAGGTAAGTGAGGGTACAAATTCCTCACCTTTCCAATCTCCATACATCCTGCCTTGCTTAGAATCTGAATATTAGTCTCCTTGTCCATGACCAAAGGAGGCTTATACCATTTAAAATTATTTGCATATACAATTGTATTCATTAGAGATAAGCTCAAACAGAAAGAATGTTTACACTTCTTTTCAAAGATCTCAAAATGATCATAAACAAAATTGATCTTTTTACCTTTCAATCTTCCCTTGGTGATCTGCAACCAAACTTACCTTTCAACCTCAAATGGATGATGATTTTCATGCCTAGCTTTGCAAATTGCCTGGCTCTTCTCCTGTTGTTCTCGCACTATCTCCTGCACTGTTTTCTTTGCATCATGATGTCCACCTCTCACATCGTTTGTGTCAAAAGAAAAGTCCACATGTGACTTCAACAGATAACAAAAACAAGTCTCAAAAGGAGATTTAATGCACTGGATGTGCTGCAACTATTCATCCCAAACCTTAGGATGTTCATCACAATAATTCTGAAGAAATTGAATAATCATCAGATTCATGCCAGATTTTGAAAAAGGCATGCTTTGCTGCAACTGCACTTCATGTTGTACATCTCTAGTAAGTGATAGTTTTTCAGGTCCCTATAACAAAGCACCATACTCGGGAACACTTTTAATGAATTCAATTCCATGTTCCAGATTACCACTCTCCAATGATTCACATTTAACAGCCATTAATGCAAACTTCCTACTAGCATTCACTATCATTTTCATTTGACTTGTAGTGACTAAAGCTAGATTTGTTTTCATACGATGTGCACGAACAATGTATTCCACGCCACCTTTAAAGAGATGATATTTGTTCTTCTCTATATAAAAGACTGCTTTCCGGTAATACAAATATGGACTCCCAAGTACAATTCCACAAATGTCAAGTGGCAGTACATCCAGTTCTACCTCATCCATAAACTTTTCAGTGATTGCAAATTTCAAAACACATTTCTTTGTAACTTGCAACTATGTATCATTAGTAACCCAACCAAGAGGATAGGGTTTTTCATGAGGATTAGTAACTAGATGCAATTTCTTAACCACTTCTTCTGATATCAAATTCACTTGAGAACCACTATCAAACAATGTGTCAACTTTTGTATGATTTGTAATGACACGAACATGAAACAGTTCACTTCTTCTTTTATCACTTTGCATAGAAGTAGATAGCAGATTTGTACTTGTACTTGCACATGAATTAGAACTTGAACTTGCATCAATGGAAAGAGATATACCTTTATCTTTACCTCGGATCCCTATTGCTGTGATCTTAGTCTCATCACCTGAATCATATCCCAAGTCCTGAATCACTACTGCAGCAGCTGCTTGATTATCTTTATCTTTGTTTTTATTTCTTCCCATCCATTTAGGCTTTAATTCCGGATGAAATTTCCAACACCTAGAAACATCATGCTCTTTCTGACAATGTGAGGATGTGGGTTTTTCACCCTCTTTCTTGATGGTAGCTGATTTCTTTCCTTTATCTTTGTTTTCAAATTTAGATGACTTCTTCATAAAATAATCATTATCATGCTTACCCCTAGCTTCTAAATGTGTAGCTTGAACACATACATCATCCAAATTACTGGGGTTAAACATCAACAAAGTATGTCGCAAATAAGAATGCATGCCACCAATATACTTAAGAAGAGTTTCATGTGAATCCAAAGGAACATTCAATGCAATAGCCCTTTTCCTGAATTCATGAGTATATTCTTGTATGCTTTGTCCTTTAGCTTGTCTAAAAGTTTGCCAGCTCATTATTAATTGTTGCATGTGACCTAAAGGATAAAATTGCTTTCTTAATACTTCAATGAATTCATTCCAAACTGAAATTATTTTACCATGCTTTCGAAGATCTTGCTGAATCTTGATCTCCCACCAAGTAAGATCCATCCCACTCATTTGCAAAGTGGCCAACTGAATCCTGGAAGGGTCATCATTAATGCCCTGCACCCTACAGTATAATTCAAGCTGCTTAATCCAATTGTCTAACTTTTCAGCATCTAAATCTCCATTATAAATTGGTAGTTCAAACTTTACATCCAATTTGAAATATGGCATATTAGAATTTGCATTATTTTAATGAGAAGTATGAGAAGAAGAGAAAGTTTGATTAGTTTTAGGAGGATCACCATCACCTCCTACTCCTTTACCCTTTCCTTCCTTCTTCACTTTTGCATCTTTGGATGAAGATCCTTCTTCTTTCTTCTTCCTTTCCGCTCACTCATCGAGTAGAATTCCCATCATGGCTTTCATGCTAATAAAAGCCTCCAAAAACTCAGTTTTGGAAACAACAGGCTTTTCCCATTCTGTATGTCCTTCTTCTTCCCCTCGTGGAGAAGACATGGTTGTTCTCGAAAATGTCCTCCTCGAGCCAATCTCAAGTTCACCTTCTACCAGTTCTCCTTCACCAAGTTTCGACTTGGACCTGGTAAGCATTCACAAACTTGCACAAGCAGTTAACCTGCTCTGATACCATAATATGATCCGTCAGATCTCAACTTTAGTGCATTAAAAGTTTGAAAAGAATGCGTTTAATAGTTTTTTGAATATATGAGATAACATTAACAGTCAACTGAATGCTGAAATCTGAAATATAAGCAAACTAAAACACAGAAAGAGAAACAAAAAAATAAAATGAGAGTCACAAAAATAAATTGATAACGGAGTTCACCCCCTTCACTGGGCTACGTCTCCGGGTCCCTCTCCAATGGGTACCGATCCAATTAATATATTTTAAATGGTACAAAATGGTTCTGGACTCTACAAATCAATTTCACAGCTATTGCAGAACAGAATGTTGAACAAAATCCTGTAAGACCTTCTCTCTGGAAAATTACAAATTAGCCTTCTAAGGAAAACAAAAGCCAAATAATAATAGAGATACAGTCGACTTTTACAATAACAACATCTGGACAAATTTTACAGCAGAACTCCCCTTTGTCCTCTGTCACCGTAAAATTAACTTTAGCAGTTGTAAAACAGAATGCTGTACAACAGTATTCAAGACCTCCTCTCTTGAAAGTTACAAATTGGTCTTCATAAGGCAAAGAAGCCAGAGTATAACAGAGAATGATGACTTTTAATACAACAACAATCTGGAAAAATTACAGCAAAACCCTCTGTGCGTACTGGCTGAAACCCATGGTTATAAAGTTGCAGGTCGAGAGTTCAATCCCGATTTTGAAGCATATGTTCTATCCCTGCGAGATTCCATCACAACAGAATGATGCTCTGAATGCTAAAAAGGCTAAATCCCCTATAATCGTGGCTAGAATCGAGTTGTTGAAGTGTTCAGTGGGAGGATAGATCACGGGTTCGACTAGTTTTAGCAGATACCATGTATACTTTATGGTTATAATAACCATCTGTTACTTTTAAAAGCATGCCAAAATGTTACAAATGAGTCTGTTCCGCATGCTCCTGCCAAATGCCAACTCATCCCACGTAACAGACTGTTCCATACCCGCTAAATTAGAGTTGTACACATAATATATGCTATCCCAAATTGTTGCAATAGAACTGTATACATCTGTTCCCGAGCTGTACCAATAAACTGTACGTTATCTGCCATCTCATCCATGTGACCAAGCTATTCCATATCCCCAAAACGTTGCAACAGGCTCTTCATACTATCCAAATGTTATAAATGGAACATCCATATCATATGAATATCCGCCAAAACGTTGCAACAGACTTTATGTTATGGAATGTCTGCCAAACTTCACAACGAGCTATACACATATCCTGCCAAATCTAAACCATGTTATAAATGGAACTCCGCCAAATGTTATCAACAGTTGTACCAAAGGTTATGTCCGCCATATATGAGAACTCCGCTATATGTGATCCTCCAAACTGAACCATTAAATGTGACATTGCAAATTGCGCACCAAATGCATAACCGCGAGAACGTTCCGCTTGACCGTGCACCAAACATTAACTGTTAACCATTGACTGTGCGTCCCATGCTATTACATTTGATGTTACCATGTTAACCGCGTGGGCTTTGCCACATATTTTATATTATGGTTCCATTTGTTATATAATGTAATCCCCGTCCACCTTTCCATATGGACTTTGGTTATGACATATATTACCCGTCGGATATGTTACAATAACCATTTGATATTGCATGCAGACTTTGGTTATAACATAATAGATTATATCATATGATATTCCATGTGCTAGAACCGTGCTATTTAGCATGAATGTTCATTGGATGGGGTTTGTCACATATGCTAAGTTTAGCTTTCGGGACATGTTATATAGTCTGACTTGAAATGTTTTCATATGTTTTTAACCATATGTAATAACTTTGCTAAAGACTATGTATAATGCTCTAACCCCCTTTTCAAAGGTGGTAAAGTCTTGATTCTTACCAAACCTGGCTGCCATTGTACCATTTCCTCTTTATATTGGATTAGTGTAACTTTGAAGACGAATGACCCCCTGGATCATTCCTCCCCATTGGAGAGATTTTGGACCTCCAAAAGCCTAGATCACCCTGCAGGTAAGTGAGGGTACAACTTCCTCACCTTTCCAATCTCCATACATCCTGCCTTGCTTAGAATCTGCATATTAGTCTCCTTGTCCATGACCAAAGGAGGCTTATACCATTTAAAATTCTTTGCATATACAACTGTATTCATTGGAGATAAGCTCAAACAGAAAGAATGTTTAAACTTCTTTTCAAAGATCTCAAAATTATCATAAACAGAATTGAGCTTTTTACCTTTCAATCTTCCCTTGGTGATCTGCAACCAAACTTGCCTTTCAATCTCAAACGGATGATGATTTTCATGCCTGGCTTTGCAAATTGCTTGGCTCTTCTCCTGGTATTCTTGCACTATCTGCTGCACTGTTTTCTTTGCTTCATGATGTCCACCTCTCACATCGTTTGTGCCAAAAGAAAAGTCCACATGTGACTTCAACAGATAACAAAAACAAGTCTCAAAAGGAGATTTAATGCACTGCATGTGTTGCAACTGTTCATCCCAAACCTTAGGATGTTCATCACAATAATTTTGAAGAAATTGAATAATCATCAGATTCATGCCAGATTTTGAAAAAGGCATGCTTTGCTGCAACTGCACTTCATGTTGTACATCTCTAGTAAGTGATAGTTTTTCAGGTCCCTGTAACAA
>ML789439.1:203750-224536 GCA_009831015.1 Picea engelmannii
ACATCAACAAAGTATGTCGCAAATAAGAATGCATGCCACCAATATACTTAAGAAGAGTTTCATGTGAATCCAAAGGAACATTCAATGCAATAGCCCTTTTCCTGAATTCATGAGTATATTCTTGTATGCTTTGTCCTTTAGCTCGTCTAAAATTTTTTCAGCTCATTATTAATTGTTGCATGTGACCTAAAGGATAAAATTTCTTTCTTAATACTTCAATGAATTCATTCCAAACTGAAATTATTTTACCATGCTTCCGAAGATCTTGTTGAATCTTGCTCTCCCACCAAGTAAGAGCCATCCCACTCATTCGCAAAGTGGCCAACTAAATCATGGAAGGGTCATCATTAATGCCCTGCACCCTGCAATATACTTCAAGCTGCTTGATCCAATTGTCTAACTTTTCAACATCTAAATCTCCATTATAAATTGGTAGTTCAAACTTTACATCCAATTTGAAATATGGCATATTAGACTTTGCATTATTTGAATGAGAAGTATGAGAAGAAGAGAAAGTTTGATTAGTTTCAGGAGGATCACCATCACCTCCTACTCCTTTACCTTTTTCTTCCTTCTTCACTTCTGCATCTTTGGATGAAGATCGTTCTTCTTTCTTCTTCCTTTTCGCTCGCTCATCGAGTAGAATTTCCATCATGGCTTTCATGCTGATAAAAGCCTCCAAAAACTCATTTTTGGAAACAACAGGCTTTTCCCATTCTGTATGTCCTTCTTCTTCCCCTCGTGGAGAAGACATGGTTGTTCTAAAAAATGTCCTCCTCGAGCCAATCTCAAGTTCACCTTCTACCAGTTCTCCTTCACCAAGTTTCGACTTGGACCTGGTAAGCATTCACAAACTTGCACAAGCAGTTAACCTGCTCTGATACCATAATATGATCCGTCGGATCTCAACTTTAGTGCATTAAAAGTTTGAAAATAATTCTTTTAATAGTTTGTTGAATATATGAGATAACATTAACAGTGAACTGAATGTTGAAATCTGAAATATAAGCAAACTGAAACACAGAAAGAGAAACAGAAAAATAAAATGAGAGTCACAAACAGAAATTGATAACGGAGTTCACCCGTTCATTGGGCTACGTCTCCGGGTCCCTGTCCAATGGGTACCGATCCAATTAATATCTTTTAAATGGTACAAAATGGTTCTGGACTCTGCAAATCAATTTCACAGCTGTTGCAGAACAAAATGCTGAACAAAAGCCTGTAAGACCTTCTCTCTAGAAAATTACAAATTAGCCTTCTAAGGCAAAGAAAACCCAAATAATAACAGAGATACAGTCGACTTTTACAATAACAACATCTGGACAAATTTTACATCAGAACTCCCCTCTGTCCTCTGTCACCGTAAAATTAACTTCAGCAGCTGTAAAACAGAATGATGTACAACAGTCTTCAAGACCTCCTCTCTTGAAAGTTACAAACTGGTCTTCATAAGGAAAAGAAGCCAGAGTATAATAGAGAATGTCGACTTTTAATACAACAACAATCTGGAAAAATTACAGCAAAACCCTCTGTGCGTACTGGCTGAAACCCCTGGTTATAAAGCTGTAGGTCGAGAGTTCAATCCCGATTTTGAAGCATCTGTTCTATCCCTGCGAGATTCCATCACAACAGAATGATGCTCCGAATGCTAAACAAGGTTGAATCCCCTGTAATCGTGGCTAGAATCGAGCTGTTGAAGCGTTTTGTGGGAGGATAGATCACGGGTTGGACTCATTTTAGCAGATACCATGTATACTTTATGGTTATAATAACCATCTGTTACTTTTAAAAGCCTACCAAAATGTTACAAATGAGTATGTTCCGCATCCTCCTGCCAAATTCCAACTCATCCCACGTAACAGACTGTTCCATACCCGCCAAATTAGAGTTGTACACATAATATATGCTATCCCAAATCGTTGCAACAGAACTGTATACATCTGTTCCCGCGCTGTACCAACAAACTGTACGTTATCTGCCATCTCATCCATGGAACAGAGTTGTTCCATATCCCCAAAATGTTGCAACAGGCTGTTCATACTATCCAAATGTTATAAATGGAACATCCATATCATATGAATATCTGCCAAAACGTTGCAACAGACTTTATGTTATGGAATGCTCGCCAAACTTCACAACGAGCTATACACATATCCCGCCAAATCTAAACCATGTTATAAATGGAACTCCGCCAAATGTTATCAATAGTTGTACCAAAGGTTATATCTGCCATATATGAGAACTCCGCTATATGTGATCCGCCAAACTGAACCATTAAATGTGACATTGCAAACTGCGCACCAAATGCATAACCACCAGAACGTTCCGCTTGACCGTGCACCAAACATTAACTGTTAACCATTGACTGCGCGGCCCATACTATTACATTTGATGTTACCATGTTAATCGCGCGGGCTTTGCCACATATGTTATATTATGGTTCCATTTGTTATATAATGTAATCCCCGTCCACCTTTCCATATGGACTTTGGTTATGACATATATTACCCGTCGGATATGTTACAATAACCATTTGATATTTCATGCGGACTTTGGTTATATTATAATAGATTATATCATATGATATTCCATGTGCTAGAACCGTGCTATTTAGCATGAATGTTCATTGGATGGGGTTTGTCACATATGCTAAGTTTAGCTTTCAGGACATGTTATATAGTCTAGCTTGAAATGTTTTCATATGTTTTTAACCATATGTAATAACTTTGCTAAAGACTATGTATAATTCTCTAACCCCCTTTTCAAAGGTGGTAAAGTCTTGATTCTTACCAAACCTGGCTGCCATTGTACCATTTCCTCTTTATCTTGGATCAGTGTAACTTTGAAGACGAATGACCCCCTGGATCAAATCTTGTGATCTTTGGTACCCGGTCTTTGTTCACATGTTCTTCCTGTTTTCTTATCTATACTCTCTTATATATGATATCAATGTTCTCTTTCATGGAAGTATCGATCATGCTTATACAATCATTGGCTATGTGTCCATAGTTGTGACATTTGTAACACTCAATCTGCAACCTTATGTCCAAAATTAGTACAATAAAAATAATGACCATAAAATAAATTTGCATACCTGGGAGTGAATGATCTTCTTTGTGGTGTAGTCCTTATGAATTTCTTCTTTAACTAATCATTATCATGATTGAAGCTTCTTTTTGTCTTGAACACATATGGTCTTATTGAAGATGTATCTTCATTAGTTTTTTTAGATTCTGGTTGACAATGATTCCTTCCTTTGAGTACTTCTGCATAACTCTTTCTATTTTCTTCACTCTTCTTTTCTAGCAACCTAGAGTGCTTATCTTCATTCTCTGTAACTAATGTGGATGTTTCTGTCTCTTCAACGTTCTTTTTGAGCTTGATGATTTTACTTCTCAATGTGACAACTTATTCTTCAAGCTTCTCAACCTCTTCTTCTTTCTTTAATATCTGAGACTTCATGACTTTTTCTGTTCTCTTCGCTTCCTCAAGATGAATTTTTAATGTGATTATTTCTTCTTTAAGTACTTTCTCTTCTTGACCAAAATTTGACTCAAGCTGGTTTAGATTGTTAGTTCTTTCCTTAATATGATCTATCAATATCTTCTCTCTCATTTCTGCTTCTTCCTTCTATGTTGCTATGTTTGCTTCCAAACACTTCTTTTGATATTCAATATTTTCTTCAATCTTTCTGGATTCTTCTAGCTGAGTTCTTAAGTTCTTGATGACCTGTTGGGATTCTTCAAAAATGTGAACAATTTCCTTTTGTTTCATCAATTCTTTCTTGAGTGACTTGTTTTCTTCTCTTAGTTCATCTAAAACACTAATCAATTCTGCCTCATAATTGTCTTCTTTTTCAATTTGTTTTTCTGTCTCATGTCCTTCATGGCATTCTATTTGAAGATGTCCACGTTTTTCATAATTCAAAAAACAACAACATACCTATGTTGATTATGTACTCTTCATCTTTTGAATCTATTTGACATGGTGAACATATTTCTTCTCGATCTGTACTTGCATCTTCTTTGGCATTTTCTGAATCTGTGATGGGTGAAGAATATATGTCATGTGACTTATCCCAAAGTTCTTTGGCTGATGAAAATTTACCAACCTTTACTCTTACTGGATTAGGTAATCCTTCCCAAATGAAATCCATTGCTATTTTTTTATTCTTCTTCAATTCCTTCTTGCCTGCAGTCTTTTCCCTTTTTGAACTATCATATCCTATAACGACTCATAGCCAAATATAATTCCCCTGTTCTTGTAAAAATACTTTCATCCTTATGATCCACATCTCATACTTTAAACCATTATGACCATTAAACGATGTTACTCCATTCTCAGAATAATCCATTATCTCCTTCCAGTGATTAAACTGTTTCATTAAGGAACCTTCTTTGATACCAATTGTTGGATTACTAAGAGGGGGGTGAATCAGTAATAGAGAAATTCAATCCTTTTTAACCACAATATGCAAGTGTTATATCAATGTATCATTATCATCCAATAGTTGCAGAGTAAATAAACAATGAACAAATGAGCAATCATACACATACACAGTCCACCAATGTTTTTACGTGGAAACCCAAAGCGGGAGAAAACCACATAATGTTTTTTCTTCTATGTCTTTAAGAATTACATTCATTGGAAGCATCAACTTCCTTTGTTTTCCAACTGCAATTTGAAGGAGGCTCCAACCCCCTAATCTCTCAGGCTACAACCTGAGGGAAGCTCCAACTCCCCAATTCTCTGGCTACAACCAGAAGGAGGATACGACCCCCTATTTTCTCCGGCTACAACTAGAAGGTGGCTACAACGACTTGTCCTTGCCCCGTCCAACCGCCTTGTCGTAGAAGTAGAATGATGGAACCATTGTCACACTGTCACTGTGAGATATACTGTTGTAAATCTGTACCAATCAACCTACACCAAACAACCTATACCAAAAACCTGAACCACGCATCAACCTGTACCTCAACCTGTAATTAAACTGTACCATAAATAAGTGCATCAACCATGCACCAACCTATACCTCAACTTGTACCATGAACAAGTGCATCAACCATGCACCAAACTTGTACAAATAACATGTCACAACAACCTGTCCAAACAACCTATCAAAACAACATGTCTCATCAATGTTATCAACCAAATCAGATCTACTCACCAAGACAACTCTCACAAATGTGCATCAACCAAACATAACACAAAAATTCATAATCATCACCAAGATCAATATGTGCTTCTAATAATATACCAATACAAGTATGCTACATCATCCATAAACCGTGTGTCAAAAATACTACTAATAAGTGCCTCCAACCATGTACCAAGTATGTACCAATCATGTATAAACTACTCATCAACTATGACTCATCAAGATGTACCAACATCATCAACTATACGCCTCATGTATGTGCCAACTCATCAACTACTTGTCTCAACCATGTACCCAACATGTACCTCAACCAAAAGCCCTCATCAATTTCATCATCCAAATCTGATTTGTAACTCTATAACAGACCTGGTGTATAAGATTACATACCTGTAAACCTTTCTTAACTTGAACAACAAGAGACTAGAACTTTCATCAAACTTTACTTTAGTCTCACATGACTAATTTTGGATTAGTCAACAACCCTAACCTGAAATAATCATAACTATGTACCTATAATGAATAAATATCTAAAAATTGTACACAATGTTCTTCAATGTCTTTTATGCAATTCCTTCAGATTTCACTACTTGGAACCTCTCAAAAAAGGAGTTATAGCAAAAATGACATACCTTGTTGAATTATGGCTTATTCTAGAGAGCGAACTTGTAGAGCGTGCTCCACATAGAATATTTGTTGTATGGATCTTAAAATTGTACATAGAATACTAAAGACTGTACTCTAACCAATAAATTTGGTATTACTGAATTTGGATATGTTATGAAGAAGTTATGACGTTTTTACCCGAAACACATGTTTTAGACTAGTTTCAGGACTAGCCACAAACCCTATTTTCCACGGCGTGTAACTACAAAAATACAACGACCCACAAGATAAAATTTGTATCAAAGATACTTGGATATGTTTCCTCAATGGCCTCCCAATTTCACGGTCTAAATCATTTTAGAATTTTTTTTATTGTGAAAATGGTGAGATGACCTGTAAATAACATACCTTAGAAAACATCATCAAAAGAATTTATCCTCCCTTGAATTTCAGTCTTCTTTACTTCACCTTCCTTCTGAAATTAGGCTCAGATATCCTTTGGTTACCTCATTAACCTATAGATATTTAATATTCTCAAGTGTGATTTAAAATGAGAGAGCCTTGCCTCTTATTTATACTTTCATGTAGCTTCCTCAAGGGGTTACTTTTTAACCATCTTAACCCACTTTCCTTATTTTAGGGTTAACCCACTTCTAACCACTTGTAAACTTAGTAATTTCTCCATTAACTTTATTATTTAAACAATTTATTTTGTATTCACTTTGACTTATAGTACACTCATCACTTCACTTTATTATTTACCTTCTAAAATCTCTTAAACCACTTTGGCTACTTTGACCTTTTGGGGCTTCTAGATGACTCATGAGGGTTCTCCAACTTCACATGGCCATAACTCTCTAAATGTGAGGAGTTATGTGATGTTCCACATACCAATAGAAATGGCATGACATGTATTGTCCATCTAGAATATTCTTACCCGCAAATATATCAAAACTCATACCATTATCCCTTAAACAAACTTGGGTCCATTACCCAAACCTTTCTCCAACTTCACATGGCCATAACTCTCTCACCGTGAGGAGTTATGTGACATTCCACATACCAAAATAAATGGCATGACATGTACTATACATATGGAATAGTGTTACCTACAAATATGTCAAAATTCATAACATTATCCATCAAACAAACTTGGGTCCATTACCCAAACCATTGTGCTACTAGAATTCACTACTAGACCTTCTTCAAGGGTTGACATCAATGACAACCAACCCAATTAATAAAAAAAAACATGGATTTAGCTTTACCCTTCGTCACTTGACTTAAGGGCCTAGCGATACGAGAGAATCCTAACACGAACCTAGTGTAGAAGTTTGTGAGGCCCAATAATATATGAAGCTCTATCATAGTCTTTAGGGTTGGCCCGTCATGAATGAATTAAATCTTGTCTGGGTCCACATGCACCCCATGTTCATCCACAATGTATCCCAATTATTGAATTCACTACATTTTGAATGAGAATTTCTCCATATTGTTGTATAGATTTTGTTTCCACGGGGTGATTAGGACCTATTGGATGTGTTTCAATTGTTCTTCCTAGGTCCGAATGAATATGAGGATGCCATCCAAATATATGATAAAAAACAAGTTTTTGAATGATTGAAAGATATCATTCATCATCCTCATGAATGTCACCGAAGTAGTAGTCAATCCAAAAGGCATGACCAACCACTCAAAAATTCCTTCTCAAGATTTGAAGGTTGTTTTCCATATATCAGTTTGTTCTATTAGAACATGTTGGTAGACAGACTTCAAATCAATCTTACTAAATAACTTGGCATCCTTAAGTTGAAAAAGAATACAGTCAATTTGGGGGGACCAAGTATCAGTTCTTGACAATGATCTTGTTCAGGGATCTATAATCAATACAGAGTCATCATATCCCATCCTTCTTTTGTACCAACACAATTGGGCTCCCACAAGGCAAGGATCTCTATCGAATGCGGCCCTTGTAGATGAGCTCCTGAATCTGGTTCTTTATTTCTTGATTCTATAGAAGGGAGAACCTATATATTGGACCATTGGGTAAGGGTGCACAAGATATCAAGTCAATGGAATGTTTGAACTGACAATGTAGAGGCACCCTTGTAGGCAAAGTGAAGATATCTCTATATTCCACTACAACCTTGTCCACTTGCTTCTGTTGTGTAGAGATATCCTATGAAGAGGTTGTGGAAGTTGTAGTGACCTTTAATTCACCTTTTGACTCTACCATGAAGCGGAAAAAAAATCGTAGTTTGAGAGATTACTTTCCAACATTATTTTTCCGATATCAATTAAATTGTAGTAGATGGAACTACCTTTGGTATCATGTAGGGTTGAGCTCTCAAAGTAATAATGACACTACAAGGTTGAGACTCATAAATAACATGAATTTTCCACATATAAAGTTGTCCTAAAAGAACATCACAAACTTCAAGTAGGGAAACATCACACAGTACCTCATCTTTCAAGGGCTTGATGTCGTAGGACATGCGACACTACTGGTTGATGCAAAGGTCTTATCCTTGGCTCAATCAAATAATGGTGTATGGTTGAGGGTGTGGAATTTTTGACAACTTCAATATCTTGATTACCTTGGATAAGATCAAGTTATTCTATCTCCCATTGTCAACAATTAAATGTATTGGGGTCCCCTTCACTCGCATCTATGAATTAAAGAGGCACCCCTCCCTCAAGATCCTCTAATTCATCTGGTTGGATATTTGCAGTTGCGATTGTAGCACCGAGTTCTGCATCGATGATCCAATTTCCTTGTTCTGAATCATATTCTAAGTCAAGTTATGACTTATTTTCTTTAAGCTCGACCAAAAATGACTATTTTGAGCAACATTCATCAGTGTTGTGCCAGGGGATTTTGTGGAACTCACACCACTTTCTAGTGTCTTTCTTCATCTTCCCATTACCCTTCTTTTCCCATGGCTTGGAGTGTTTGTATTGAGGTTTCATTTCCTTTTTATATCCCTTGTTTTTTGAGTTAGGTCTGCCTTTACCATACTTCTATTGTTTTGTATTTCCATACTCGAACTCCCTCTTATTCCGCTACTTAAATTTTTGCTTGATTTTGGCAACATATCGATAAGAGACCCCTAGTGAGGAGATTTCCAAGAAATCCATCTTTGTTTGTATGTAACTATGTAGGACACTATGGTACTTTAAAACTAGGTTCCACTTAGAGTCTCTGATAACTAGCTTTGAGTGCAAGGTATGGAAGATGTTGGTGTACTATGGAATCATCTAGCCTCTCTCCTAACCTAGAGTCATCCATCTTGTGTATTGGTCGTCATAGTTTCCAATAGGAAAGGTTTCCTCCATGAGGGAATAAAAAAGGCCACCCAAGTGGGTCCTCTCCTGAATGTCATAGACTCATATTCATTATGCCTCTCCCAATAACTTTCCCACCAATCTTTGACATGGAGGACAACTTTAAGGAGCGCAAAGGAGATATTTTCAGTGTCGGAAATTTTTTGAATAGAGTAATAACCCTCTAAATTATTTAACCATTTATCCAAAGAATATACGTCTATATGGACTTCAAATAAAGGGATATCAAATCTAAATTTCACCTTGAAGGGTGTCACAGCTCCGAAATGGATACTTATTCAAGGTGCCTCACCTGCAACCAGTAGTCGTTGAAGGATCTGGGAGAATTTTTCCATCATCTCATTCCTCAATCATGTGAGGGATTCATCGAGCAAAATATTAAAATGATATCCTACTCCATCATATCTATTTTCTTCTACCATGGGAGGTTGCTTCGTCTAGCCAGAGTAGTTGTCCCCAAATGAAACTAGCTTGAGACCCAACTCTCTATACTCTGACCTTGTTGGGGACATGCAATGAGAAATAACAAGGAGTAGATTGATCTAATACCACTGATCCACATTATATTGAGAATGAAATGGAACACACTTGGAAATATAGCAGAGAGTGCAACAATATAGTGAAATACAAATTCTATTAAGGGATAAAATAGTAGAATATTGTAGAACACAAACTAGTTAGAATGGTGGTAACTTATCTTTGAAGAGAAAGAGATGCCAGCTATGCTCATTCTAAAAAAACTACCTTTCTTTGATGATCATATAGATATGTATGTGTTGTTGGAGGGTGCCTTTCATATATGTATCCATGATTCAATAAATTGTATCCTACTCAAGGAAGATGGGGTTGAGTTCTATAGGGGCCACGTTCTCAGCTACCTCTGATGTGTCCAATAGAGATGGAAAATATGGGAGAAGGAGATCCACATTAGAGACTAGTTGTAGGCCAAGGAATGGGGGAATAATTAATTCAAAATAATTCTCACCTATAATCTTGGTGATGGTGTAAGGACCACATCAAAGTGGGAGAAGATTATGGTGGGGTCCTATAATGTGCTCTTTTTGTAAATGTAACCAGACCTTATCACTAACCTGAAACTTGTGTGGAACCCGATGTTGGTCATGTCACTTCTTTTACTTGGCATTGGATTTTCGCAGGATGTCATGGAATTTTTGAAATATGTGATGAATCCATTCAATAAATATGGTTTCCTTATCAACCTCATTTTGAGCATGGGAAGATTATTCCTCTATGGATGCAAGGGGCAAAGCTATGTCAATTGGGGCCAATGACTAGAACACCATTCACACCTAAAAAGAACTTTCATTAGTAAAGATATGAGGGGATCACTTTTAGATATGTTAAACATAGGGAATACTCTCATCCCATGTGCGAGGATGTTTGGGGTTGTACATTCTCAGGGTATGCACAATCGTCTTGCTGACTACCTCCATCTGTCCATTGGTTCAGGGGTGGAATGAAGTTGATTTGGTGAGCTTGGGTCCATAAATGACCACACATTGGACCATAATGTACTCAAGAAGCCACTATCATGATCTAAAATAATATTTTTTGGTAGCCCAAAATGAACGCAAGAATGCTTGAGGAAGAGCTTAGTAGTGACCTTGTCTATGACACTCTTCTTGTCGGGCATCAAACATTCCATCCTAGAGAAATGATCAACGACCACGAAGACACAATAATTACCACGCTTGTTTGAAGGTAGACTAGACATGTAATCCATGGAGATGGAATTGCAAGGCCTATTAGGAGTAGGTAGAGGGGTGTATAGCCTTTGTTTCTCAATGGTGGGTTTGGTGATGGAACAAACAATGCGTGATATGATATAATTCTTGACATCTTGTCAAAGATTTAGTCAATAAAAATACTTTTGCAGTACTCGCACTATTTTTTCCACCCCAAAGTGTCCTACCACCCAACTATAACGAGCTTCCCAAATCATCTTTGCACACTAGATTGAAGGAACACATAGATGGGCCAGATGGCATAACAATCAATCCTAGAGATGAAAGTCTGAAACTAGTTTTTCTATGCTGAATGTTTGATAGGTAACAGGGAAGTCAGAGTCACTATTTTATAATTTTGGCCACTTGGAAATATCATGCCCACATGAGTTAAGAATTGTGGTTAGTTCCACAAACAAGGGTCGACTAAGGCATTGTGCAACACTATTTTTGCTTCCCTTCTTTTACTTGATGTTCATCTGGAATGGTTGTGAGTGTGTGGACCACTTTTAATGGTGGTCATTCTGTAAATTTCTTTGTGTATACATTAATTTTATATGCCTATGATCAGTGTGGATGATCATTTCCTTTCCCAAAATATAATGATTCCATTGTCGACATGCCTACACATTGGAGTACATATCTTTGTCACAGGTGGGATATCTACAAAAAACATTAGATAGTGTTTCACTATAATAGGCCACGTAATGTCCCTGCCAAGTGAATATTGCACTGATAACATAGTTAGAGGCATCTATTTCAATCTTAAATGGATGTTTTAGGTCAGGAAGCATGAGGATTGGTGTGGAGAAGAGGTGATGTTTCAGATCCTAGAATGGTTTATGGTGTGACTTATACAGGGAAAGATTGGATTTAGCTCCACCCTTGGTCACTTGTATTAAGGGCCAAGATATATGAGATAATCCTAATACAAACCTATTTTAGAAGTTGGCAAGCCCCAAGAAGCCACATATCGATTTTATAGTGTTTGCATTTGGCTAGTCGCGAATGAATTGGATCTTGGTTGGGTCCACATGCACCCCATGTTCATCAATGATGTATCCCAAGTATTGAATTCACTACATGTTGAATGATCATTTCTATAGATTGAAATATATATTGTGCTACTGCAGGGTGCTAAGGACCTACTGGATGTGTTGCAGATGTTCATCCCAGTTCCAACAAAATATGAGGATGTCATCCAAATATATGACCACAAAGAGTTTGTGAATGAATGAAATATATCATCCATCATCCTCATGAATTTCGATGGGGATATTTAAGCAAAAAGGCATGACCAACCACTCAAAAAGGCCTTCCTTATATTTGAAGTTCCTTTTCAATAAATCAGTTTGTTCTATCGAAACTTGGTGGTAGCCATACTTCAGATAAATATTACTAAAGAACTTGGAAACCTTAAGTTGATCAAGAATATTGTCAATTTAGGGGATCAAGTATCGGTTCTTGACAATGATATTGTTTAGGGACCTATAATCAATACATAGGTGCCATGTCCCATCCTTCTTCTGTACCAACACAATTGGGCTCCCACAAGGCGAGGAGCTCAATGGAATGTGTCCCTTGCAGATGAGGTCCTGAATATGGCACTTTATTTTCTCATTCTCCATAAGGGAGTGCCTATATATTGGACCTTTGGGTAATAATTGGACCATTGGGAAAGGGCGCACTAGGCATCAGGTCAATGCAATTTTGGACCTAAAAATTTATAGGCACCCCCAAAGGTGAAGTGAAGATATCTATATATTCCACTACAAACTTGTCCACTTGCTTCAGCTATGTAGAGAGATCCTGTGCAGAGGTTATGGTAGTCACAATGACCTTTCACTCACCTTCTGACTGGACCATGAAGAGGAAAAAATTTGCAGTCTGAGATATTACCTCCTGTCACTATTTTTATGATATCTATGAAATTGCAGTAGTAAGAACTACCTCTGGTACCTTGTAGGGATGAAATCCCAAAGTAATAATGACACTATGGTGTTGGGACTCATAAATAACATGATGTTTCCACATATAAGGTTGTTCTAAAAGAACATCATGAACTTTGAGTTGGGAAACATCACACAATACCTCATCTTTGAAGGGTTTGGTGCCATAGGATAGCCGACATTGTTGGTTGACGTGAAGGTCTCGTCCTTAAATCAACCAACTGATGGTGTATGGTTGAGTGTGTGGAATTTTCAAAAACTTCAATATTGTCACTACCATGGTTGAGATAAACTTATTCTATATCCCACTATCAACAATGAAATGTAGTGGGGTTCCCTTTCACCCACATCTGTGAATGGAAGACGCACTCCCACTCCTTAAGATCCTCTAACTTGTCTGGTTGGATCTTTCCAGTTTCTATGGTAGCACTAGGTTCTACATCGATGATCCACTTTATTTGTCCTGAATTAAATTATGATTTATGTTCAGACTCCTTTTATTTAAGGTCTACCAACAATGACTATTTTGAGTGGAATTCATCAATGTTGTGCCAAGGGCTTTTGTGGAACTCACTCCACATTCTAGTGTCCTTATTCATCTTCTCATTACCCTTCTTATCATGTGTCTTGGAGTAGTTTTCTTGAGGTTGGATTTCTTTCATATATCCCTTTTTCTTTGAGTTAGGGTCGTCTTTACCATACTTCTATTGTTGTAGATTTTCAAACCTGAACTCTCGCTTATTTTATTGCTTAAAGTTTTGCTCGATTTTGAGAATATATCAATAATCAACTCCCAATGAGGAAACGTCGAAGAAATCCATATATATTTGGATGTATCTATGTAGTCCATTGTGTTACTTCAAAAACAAGTGCCACTTAGAGTCTCTGATACCCAACTTTGAGCTCAAGGTATGGAATATGTTGGTGTACTCCATCACTTTCTTGTCTCTCTCCTGACACAAAGTCATCCATCTTATGTACTAGTCATCATAGTTTCCAAAATCGTAGAATTCCTCCTTGAGGAATAAAAAAGGTCTCCCAAGTGGGTCTTCTACTGAATTTCATAGAATTGTCTTCGTTGTGTCTCTCCAAGTAACTTTCCCACCAATATTTGACATGGGGGAAGGATTTAATGTGCATGAAGATGATATTTTTGGTGTCAGAAAAAATTTGAATAGAGTAATAACCCTATAAAATATTTAACCATTTATCTAAAGCATATGAATCTATATGGGCTTCAAATAAATGGATATCAAATTTAACTTGTACCTTGAAGGGTGTCACACCTCCAAAATGGTTTCTTGTTGAAGGTGCCTCTCCCACCGTCAACAGTTGTTGAAGGATCTGGGTGAAGTTGTCCATCATATTGTTCCTCTATCGTGCAAGATATTCCTCAAGAAAAATATTGAAAGGATATCATGCTCCATCATATCTCTTTTATTCTTCCATGGGAGGATGCTTGGGCTAGCGACAACAGTCATCCCTAAGCAAAACTAGCTCAAGACCCAACTCTCTATACCTTTACCTCATCAGGGACATGCACTGAGAAATAACAAGGATAAGATTACTTTGATATCACTAATCTGGATTATATTGAGAATGAAATGGAAAACACACGGAAATATAGTAGAGAGTACAACAATACAATGAAACCCAACATCTATAAATGAATAAGATAGTAGAATATTGTAGAACACAAACTAGATAGAATGGTGGTAGCTTATCTCTAAAGAAAAAGAGATGTTGACTACTCTCATTTGAAAAAAATATGATTACAAATAGGCAGAAAAGGGAATTTTATCATGAATCCTAAAATACAAATAGGCAAAAACCCTAAACATCAAAACCCTAAGCCAGGAAGATGAAACACCAAAAGTATTGTGGGCCTTGAAATGGTTAGTTGATACGTCAACTTCCCAGGGGCACAACATTTGCATACGATCTCCATTTTGGGCACATGATAGCTCATTGGATAGAAATATCCAAGGTTTACATGTTTTGTACGGGGTTAGGGCATGCCATAGAAGGCCCTAGAGCCTCAAATGTCCAAAAAACACTGTTTAGAGCCTCAAAACAGACTCGAAAGTTTGGGACCCTAAAAACCATAGAAAATTTGCCAAAAAGATAGAGAACCATTGAGTTAGTGGAATAGGTGGGAGGCCACTGATATCCACCTAAATCACCCAAAACATATTCCTTCATTTTGAGTATCCCCCACTAAAGTTATCTCTTCAAGACCATCTATTCCATAGTCCTTAATCTCTCTTAAACTTGTATTTTTTAGCCATTTGAATGAAAACAAACATAAACAAATAGTTTAGAAACAATAATAGGAATTATTAAGCATGATATATGGTATAGTGTTATGCAAATTCCTTCTAACAACCAATGCATAATTCCTTGGCTACAAATCTTATCGATTCCTTTGTCCATGTCTTGCAAATATTTCCCAAGAACCACATATGATTGTCCTTGCTTAGGGAAATATAACACTGCTTATCTTGGACTTAGAAATCAAATAATCTCAAATATAGCTACAATTATATCTATGATTAATGTGTCAGTTTCACTTATCTAAAATAAGTGAGTGAGTGTTCATGTAAATTCCCTAAGAATAATTAGACAACTAAAACAAATATGAAGGTTAATATCTTAGATAAAAAAATTACTCGATACAAAACCATACAACAAATATGCATAGTGTAGTTATGCATATGATATATTGTGGTAGAATCTAAGACAAACGATGGCACTCATACATATAATATAACTATTACTTAAGACAACATATTGATGTGCCTAATTTAGCCTACATTTGAAACTTGTAAATTAATCAATAGATAATAATGTTCTTTCTAAAAACCACCTACCATAGATTTCTTCAGTTGAATCACATGATGTTTTTCTTGTTCAATAGTTGCAAATCCAATAAAAACCACCTCTCCCACCTAAGAAAAGACTTTTATCTGTTCATCTTCATATTTTTTCCTTGGAAAATGCATTCCCTAAAACTCCTAGGCACTTTCCCTCATTTCAGCAATGGTACCCAATGTAAAGTAGGCCACACAGACTATTGTGCGTTGAACTATTAGAGACACTGATTGAGGCCCACATACACATAGGAAACCAGACTACGGACTTGACCTTGAGACCTCCTACTTGATATTCATAACTATTAACCACTTGAGCTAGTGAATTGGGCTTCAGATCCTCTCCATTTGTGTCCTTATCCAATGCACCAACAAAAAATTCAAGCTCCTTCTTTATTCTCCTTTCTTGAACAAAAACAAGCACTTTCATTTCATATGTTCATTCTCTCCTTCCTCTTCATATGTCGCCGCATCATCACCCTCAATTTATATTTCTTCATACTCTTAACCATCACCATATTCTTTTCCATTTCCTCACCCACTTGATCTATATCTTTAGCTTCCACTTTTTATTCCTCATATTATTCCCCACCCAACTCTTCATTTTCCATGGGTTCCACTAGTTGGTCTTGAGTTTTTGTAGGTCCTATTTCCAACTTAATGTCACCACCTTCCCTAGAAAATTTATTTAATTTTGACTAAACAGTATTTCAACCCTTTGTTTCCATCTCATTTGCTTCGGCCTCTTAATGTTCTCCTCAATCCATCTTTTTTACTTCCTCTTTTTTCAAAAGATTCATTAATATTAGCTTGAGAATTTATCATAGGTTGATCAAAGTGTTGGTTTCAGAAGCATGTGTTGTTTTTTCCCTTAATGTACTAGCAACTAACCTAGTTATCGACTTGACAATAATTATGACCTCAAAACAAGTGAAATAACAACTATCATAGTTATCGACTTGACAAGAATTGTGACCTCAAAACGAGAACTCTAACCCTAAAAACTCTTATTTTTGGATCAAAAACACCAAAATCAACCTTCAAATCGAAAAGTGGTGCTACTGGTAGCACACTGTTTTTATCCCAAAATTACAACCTTTTGCAACGATGACCTTAAATCCTCATAATGTTGCTAACAAAAACCTTAAAATCAACCCTGAATTGAAATGTGGCACTACCAGCGCCACCCCTTTTTATCAGGGTTAAAATTACAACATTTTGTAAATATGGCCTAAATAACCTCATAATATTGCTAACCAAAACCTTAAAATCAACCATTGAATCGAAAAGTGTCACTATTAGTGACACCTTTTTTTCTATTTGTGGTTAAAATTACAACTTGTTTGGCACCATGGCCTTAACAACTAGTATTGTAGGGATCTCAGGAGTGGGTGGGGTTCTCCCATGCCCTCATTAATCCCTTGAATCATCCTATGCTTGGGGACTTGGCCTCGCTACAAATAACCAAGAAAAGGCATACAACCTCCTACAAGGTGCTCTACTTGTCAGATTGAAAAATATCACTTAGCTAAACATAATGGGGGACTCTAGGATAATAATACACCACTTGATATCACACTCTTCTTCCCTAGAATCCATAATCACCTCCATCATCCTAATAACATGACACACCCTCTCCTCTATCCCTCTTACTCATTTCTACCATGTTCTTCGTGAAAACAATGGCCCCGCTGACCACCACACCAACTTAGCCCCCACCTTGCAACCAGAGGCATTGAATTTTAATGGAACCACCACTCGCACTCCCATACCATGATGTCAACATGCACTATAGTATTTTCTAGGGGGGGGAATCAACTTTCCTCATGTCATATCCCCTCCTCCGTCCTCCATCCACGCCTAGTCGAACCTCATCTCACATATGTATTCCTCTCTGGTTCCCCTATCCTCCCCACCACATTTTTCTCCAGGGTCTTAGTACGAATCCATATAATTGTTGCAAGTGGAAACCATTACACATGAAAGGAAACACCATTGTTCGATTGGATCCCATGCTCTGTGAAGAGATCCCTCACTTCACCTAGCTCACTCTTTGTCATGTCTTGGATACAACTCACTCTTCTCTCATTAACGACCTGGGTTATGACCGTATTCGACACATCATGGAAATGAGTCAGTATTTGTGTGGAATCTCCTTAAATATCCCTAAGAGGGTCGGTTCTGTCATTCTATCTCCAACCATCTGTCGTCACTCTGCCATTTATTCTCTCTCCCAGACCAACTCTGAGGTGATAGTATTTGAAAGCGAGTTCATTCCAGAGGAAATCCAGTCTGTTATTTTGGAGCTCCAATCAATAAATAATGGACTACAGTCCTAGGTAGAATCCATATATGACATCTTGGTGCATCAATGATAGACACCAAAGAGATTGAAAGATGAAGTTACATCGCTATGATCCCATATTATCGAACTCCAATTTCTCCAAAAAGAATCTCCTCCTCCCCTTAGCCCCACTATCTCATATGCATACTCTTCTCCTGTAACTGTGGGTAGCCTCCAAGACTTAAACACGTTGCCCCTAGACGAGGAAATGTCGCACCAAGGTAATCAGGATATTCCCCCCTATGGTTAATTGTAATGTAGTGTTTAACGACCTTTTTTCTTGGGACCTTCATCCATATTTACACAACCATAATATCTACAGAGGCTCTGGTCAACAAAAATAAATTCTCCAATGTAATAGAGAGAAACTTCATCATTCAGAGCCAAGCATAAATGCCTTTGTTTTCATTAAATGTTTGTTTTTGTAACCATACCTACGTGCTTCAACCACAATTTTTTTGATAATATATATTTTCCAATTTTTGTAAAAAAAACAACAACAACCGGTATTGTTGCAACCAAAATATTAAAATCAACCCTCGAATCAGAAAACGATGCTACTAGTGGCAACCCCCTCCACCCCCATTCTTTTTAGGCTAAAATTTCAACTCTTTTGAAGCCATGGCACTAACAAACAATCATTAGAGTAAATTTGGGTCTAAAATGGGCCTCCTAAGGAAAATATTAAAATAGTAAACACATATGTCACATCACACTAAGCATATGCCACATCACACTAAGTTAGAGGTGTTATCTATTTTGTCTCATTAATAATAGTCTCCAAGAAATTTGGGTTAATATAGAGTTAATAGGTGTTGGAAAACTTATTTGCATAAGTTTTGAACATTTATTATCAATCTGGGAGTTCGTAAACTTTGAGGTGCAAGCACAAGAAATGAAGGATCAAAGATTAATTAAAAAAACTAAGAATTAAATTTACTTGAACTATTACAATGTGAAAGGAAATTCTAAACAAGCAAAATGACAGAATGAAACTATTCTTATCCAATCTAGGCTACCACAACTTACAAAGGTATAAACTTCAGTTGTGAGATATCACACCTCAAATGGCTCACATAACTATACTCTCTTAACTTGTGGAGATCAATGATTGGAAAATAATATTCATCTCACATTCATTAACTTAAATCAAACATAAATATTCCAAGCCAAATTCTTTCAATCTAAGGTTCACAACTTCAATGGTGGATACTTTGGTCACAAAGCGAATTTGTTTCAAACGAATGAAAATATCTCTGTAACAGAACTCAATTTTGACTTATGAACTTGAAATAATATTTAGGTGTCTAATAAAGCAAATTAAAACACTCAAAGAATGTTAAATTCCTTCAACTTAAATAGATTGTAGAATGAAGTTTGCTTCCACCAGTGATTAGTTGTAGCTATCACAATTTCAATGGTAAAAGTGTTGATTTTAAAGTGTAAAGTTCTTTACATTGATACTATGATGATTGTGAATTTTAAATAACTCAGGAAGAGGAGGCTTCCTACAAAAATACTTTGTTTAATTGTGAGAAAAGATTGCAAGGAATATTTTAAACACACATATGATAAAATCCTAGTTCAGATTTCAATCTTAATCAATCAAAAGAATACTTGGGATTTTATACTGGTTAAAAAGCAAGCTATAGTGTTTCCAAAAGATATTATGGTCAGAGGAAACTTGTAGCAATAATATGAAAAATCCTTTTCAAATCATCGATGGTAGATAAGATTGAGTTTTAACTTTTTATCAACAAAACAAATCTTCAAATGAAATCTAACCAAAACCAAACCAATATAAATCTAATCTAGAATAACAATGAAGAAAGGAAATAATCCTAGCTAAATAAATTTCAATGAAAACTCACACCATTGTACAATGTTGTTACATGAACCAATCATGGGGTCCCTCGAAGTTGGCACATGCACATAGAGATTAAGCAAAGGATAAAATCAGATCTTCAAATGGCTCAAAAGCTTGCTTACAATCCCAAGTTCATATTTTTTATTCAAAATATGAATCCCCCCTTAAAATTCACTCACTTGTTTATTTATACATCACAAAAAGAAACTAATACGCTGATAAAACTCATCCCAACCAATTAATTTTCATTTTAATCATTCATCTAGATGAGATTCGACCTCGACGGTGGCCAAAATCATAGAAACAATTATAAGCACACAAATTTGTGCTTTACATTTTTAGAAAAAAACCTCCAAATATCCCAAATCGCACCTTTTCTGGAAAATATCCCAAGCGGTCACCTAATTGGGCATGTTTTTCACAAAACCCATGTCCCATAATTTTCAAATTCGTCCTCGTCAATCAAGAAATCTTATTTGAAGTTCGTTGTCTGATTTTTCTGCTATAAAAATTGTTGTAGAGTGGTTAAGTTGACCATGTGTTGACTAAGCATGTGCGAGGTATTTTTCTCCGAACCAATGGGAATCGAACCATACCATGAACATGCTAACCACAGAGCGATTACAGGAACCTAATTTTTCTAGTAAAGACTGATAAAATACTCAAAATTTTCATATTTTGACTTGTTAAATGAAAATTAGAAATAAACTCTATATTACCTTATAATCCTTTATTGAGCCTTTATTTAGTGGAAACGGATACAGGAAATACCAAAAATGGAGGAAAATGAGTTAAAAAGGAAGTGTGTTTGGTGGGTTTTTATGAAAAAGTATGAGCCCAACATCTCCCCCAGACTTGAACTTTTGCATGTCCCTTATGCAAAATCAAAATTTAGAAATTGCATT
>ML789439.1:228324-238919 GCA_009831015.1 Picea engelmannii
AATTTCTCAGAAGCTCATAAATAATACAAATCCCTCTCTAACTGGTTTTCCCCTTGTGGGTTTTTCCAGGGTCGAAGTTAGACCGAAAATATTTGTGTCTAATATTTTCAGAGTTTTGCATATTGCTGATATTTAATTTCTGCATTGAAAATGATGTTCATTATCCTCATGTTTCAGTTCTGAAATTTATTTTCAGTTCAGAAATTTATTTTCTGTTAAGTTTTTTTTAGATGCCGAAACACCGCTGTAGCTTATGCCGAAACACCGCTGTAGCTTATGCTGAAACACCGCTGTAGCTTATGCTGAAACACCGCTGTAGTATATGCTGAAACACAGTGCTGAGTATATGTTGAAACACCAGGCTGTAGCATATGCTGATGCTGAAACACCGCTGTGAGCAGATGCTGAAACACCAGGCTGTAGCATATGCTGATGCTGAAACACCACTGTGAGCAGATGCTGAAACACCGTTGTAGCATATGCTGAAATAGTGATGAAACTGAGTTTGGCATTTAAATTTGGTAGAAAATGCAGTGAGACTGAAACTGGGTGGGATTGTGAAAAATTAACAATTTCAATATTAATCAATCAAATGAATACTTGGGATTTCCTACTGGTTAAAAAGCATGTTGTAGTGTTTCCAATAGATCTTATGTTCAGAGGAAAATTGTAGAAATACTCTGAAAAATCCTTTTCAAGCCATCAATGGTAGATAAGATTGATTTTTAACTTTTTATTAGCAAAATAAATCTTCAAATGAAATCTAACCAAAACCAAACTGATATAAATCCAATCTAGAATAACAATGAATAAAGGAAATAATGTTAGCTAAAGAAATTTCAAAGAAAACTCACACCACTATATAATGTTGTTACATGAACCAATCATGGGGTCCCTCCAAGCTGGCACATTCATAGAGAGATTAAGTAGAGGATAAAATTAGATCTTCAAATTGCTCAAAAGCTTGCTTACAATCCCAAGTTTAGAGTTTTTATTCAAAATATGATTTCCCCCTTAAACTTCACTCACTTGCATATTTATACATCACAAAGAGAAACAAATATATTGATAACACTCATCCCAACCAATAATTTCCATTTTAATAATTCATCTAGATGATATTCGACCTCTATAGTGGCCAAAATCATGGAAAAAATTGCAAGCACACAAATATGGGCTTTACATTTTTAGAAAAACCTCCAAATCTCTCAAATCACACCTTTTCTAGAAAATATGCCTTGTTTGAACCTAATTGGGCATGTTCTACACAAAACCCATGTCCCATAATTGTCAAATTCGTCCTCATCAGTCCATAAATCTCATCTGAAGTTTTCTACCTGGTTTTTTTGCTATATAAATTGTTGTAGAGTGGTTGAGTTGACCATGCGTTGATCGGGCATGTGTGAGGGTTTTTTCACTGAACCAATAGAAAATGAACCATACCATGAACATGGGGAACAAAACCCTTGTCCCTGATTTCACCCAGCTAGCCTACAAACATGCTAACCATGGAGCGATTACAAACAATGACTGGTAAAATACTAAAAAAAATCATATTTTGACTTGTTAAATGAAAATCAAGAATAAACTATAAATTACCTTGTAATCCTTCATTGAGCCTTTATTTAGTGGAAATGGATACTGAAAATAACAAAAATGGAGGAAAATGAGTTAAAAAGGAAGAGTGTTTGGTGGGTTTATGTGACAAAGTATGAGCCCAAGAAGAGGTAAGAGTAAAAAATAATAATAATAGTTTTAGATTCTTGTGCAAACAATAAATATTGTAAAGCCAAAATATCTAGATTTATATTATATGTTATTTAGAATAATTCATAATTGAATAAATATACTATTCAACTAAAGAGTTCTAATATACTATGTTATATAATATATAATATAATTTGTAAGTTACAATTAACCAATTATATTATATAATATAGTTTAGTAAATATTATAACTGGTTAGTTTTTTTGTTTTGTTTGCTAGTTTGTCCATGACCCGCGAGACTAGCTTGTGGCTGAGAAACCGCGACTCGGGGGAATCTAAGTCGTCAAAATCACCCGGGGATCGCACCCGGCATGAGCCACACCAACCCTTAACATGGATAGATTTTTTGTCCCCGCAGGTTTTGAACTAGTGACTTTAACATCACAGAGTGCCTTAACAACACACTTTATCACCAACTATCCTACACCTCGGGGACATAATTGGTTAGTTTTAACTTGTTGTGATTAATGAGTTATAATATATAATATACTATATTATTTATTATAATTAAATAACTTGTTAGTTATAACTAAATAATTAAATTATATAATATTAGTTATAATTAATGAGTTATATAATATATTGTTTAATATATAATATAGCTAGTTAGTTACAATATCTAATTCATTGTTTCATATATTTATATATTATATGAAAATGTGGTGTGATCAAGAGTTAGAGGAAACAGGGAAATTAAGGTATTATAAGGATGTAATCAACCATAGTCTAGAAGATCAAAATTATCTCTTTGTTTTGACAAGTGTAAAGAAAAAAAAAACCTTGTTAAGAGAAGAACAAATTCTCACGAGCTCCATAGTGAAACTGGGCGTAGTTCAATTCCTAAAACGACATGGGATGAAAGAGTGTGTCACCTTTGTGACACTAAGAACGTTGAATATGAAAATCACTTTATCGTAGATTGTCCAACCTATACCCAAATTAGATCTCAATTTCAAAATATTTGTCACACTACCAACCTTCCTAATCTTTTAACTCAACAAAACTGTGGTGATCCTGAAAAGCTTCTCTTAATGATTTTCGAGCACATAAACAAAATTATAAACAATTGCAAGTAATCCCTTACCCTCTTAAGGTCAAATAGACCAACTTAGTCTCAGTGGAGGTTAATTATCATCATCATAAATTAGTTATTACATATTTTTTCTTTAAAAATATTAATAATATAAAATTTTATCATATTTCAAAGTGATTCTACTCTTATTTGACTTAATGTAAGATTTATTTTCAAAAGAATTGGAAGTAGTGATAATATGAAATACTCTATATTTAGTATTTCAAGAATATTTATAATATTTCACAATAATAATTACCAAAATCTTAACCAAAGTAAGGTTTATATGTAGTTCACTATTGTCAAATCTTTGACTTCTATAGTTCCAACTCAATGATTATCATTGACCGAATTTCTTGAAATTATATTGGTTTTTGAATTCCAACTCATCAACCAATGAGGCCCATTTTAGTCCCAAATTTACTCTAATGGCCATTGCAGTAAAATCCTAAAATCAACTCTTGATTCAAAAATGAGTCCCACTAATAGCACCCCTTTATGTTTTCGAGTTTAAAATTGCAATGTTTTTTAGATCATAGCATGGAAGATCATTGTTGTTGTAAATAATATCATAAAAGGGGGGGAAATGAAAAAAGGGGACAATTAAATTTAAAATATAGGAGAAAAACAAGTTTTTTTTTCCAGAATATTTTTTTTCATGCCAAAAAAAAGTACTTATATTCATATAATATAAATATAACATTACATAAATAGACTGTAAACCTCAGCCATGAGTTGGAGATACTGAAAGAAAAGGCTTCAACATCAAGGCTTGAGAACAAATAAATCCCGTTTAGAAAAAAACAAATACCAACTCCACCACCAAATACAGGACCAAAAGATAGTCGATTACAGACTTCTAGAAAGATGGAATGGAGTCCACATTCCCAAGAACTACATTCATGTTGGATTGAAAAAATATCCTTCCTTCATGAAAGGAGGAAGCTTGATTAGCCAGAAGATCTGCTTGATAATTGAATTCTCGATATATATGATAAAAATCAAGCCTGGAAATTTGTTTACAAAGATTATCAAATTTCAGCTGCCAGAATTCCAAATTTATGACCTTGAAAGCACTTTTATTCAAAGCCCAATCTATAATAAGCTTTGATTCACCACATACTTGCAATTGATGAATATTCAACTGAATGGAAATAAATAACAACGCCCAGAGGCCTAATAGTTTTTCTTTAGAATTTGAACTTTCTCCTAAATTGAATCTTATCGAGTGATTAGTCCCATTTAACATCTTTATAATAGCTCCAGAGGAACAAACAGATCCGTTAGAGGAGGAGGATCCATCAAAGAAACCAACAACTAAGTCATTAGAAACCTTTGGGTAAGGAGGTCTGTGAATAGATCTAGATGAACTTATTTTAGTAAAAGCATTGAATTGGCTCCAAGCTTTGAGAGCTACCATTGAAGGAGAACAAGAATGATTCTAAAAAAAAAAACGGTTCCTTGATTTCCATATTTCCAAAACCACATGACAAAGAAGTTCTAAATAATTTCTCTTGGATATAGACCAATGGAAGAAGTAGTCCAAGGGATTATAAAAAGCACAAACAAAATTATCATTAGCAAGAACACAAATCTTCTCCCAGCTTGAATGAAATCAAAGTTACACATAAGATGAGAGACAGATTCCTCGTCTTGATTACACAGGACGCAAAATCATGGGCCAAAGAAACCACAACAAAATTAATTATCCCAGGTGAGGATAGAATTGTTTAACAATAACCAATCAAAAATTCTAATCTTAAGAGGAAATCTCCAAGACCAAATAGAATTATTCCACCAGTCTATATTAACCTAAACTACTTTGAACATTAAAGCTTCATATGCACCCTTCACGTTCACTTGTCCATCCATTAAATTCCAGGTCCACACTATCTTGTCCTCTTGATTAGAAAGAAATATACAAACTGCATATAACCTATGAATGAAAGCATCCCATACTTCTTTAATCATACCCTACATAGAAATATCTTCAACAATAGTACAATGGTCCATACTAGAATTTGATGCCTCTTGATTATGGATCTAAGCTAGAAAGAAAATTCCATGGGAATGCAAGTGGTTCAACACATCATAAGAAAGGTTGTAATTTCCAATTGCAATAATAGGATATTCACCCACTCTAATCAACCATCCATTTCCAGGTTTCCAAGAAATTCAGTGATTAATGATCGGAAGAGCGCTGAGCAACCAATTCCATGAACATGAGACACCCTTCGCCTTTTTGTATTCCAACCTGAAACATTCTGCTAAAGTCTAGCATCGTGTGTACTTGTTTTTTATTACAATGCTCCATAAATTATTAAATAACATGCATTTCCAAAGACTCTTCACATCTAGAGCCTTACCAAACTCAAAAATATTCTTTAAACTCCATCCGCCTTATTTCTTGGGCAAGACAATCTTTTTCCAGGCCACTAAATGGAAATTATATTTCTCTCTCTTTCTGGACCAAATAAATATGAAAGATATTCTACAAATATTATCCAAAATGACACAGGGAATTCGAGTGATAGAGATACAGTAAATTAACAAGCCTTCCAAAACCGATTTTACAATGATATAACGACCTCCCAGAGAGATCCACTTAAGACACCAAATGCCAATTTTCTAATCAACCTTTTGAATCAACTAGAACCAATTAGATGCAGAGTAGCAGTTAGGTTTTAGAAGAAAACCTAAATATTTGAATCCCACATCTAAATCCAAAATACGGATATTGAAAAATCTTTGGACTTGAAGAAGAGTCTCCTTGACAACTCCATAAGAGTAAAAAGAATACTTTTTAAAATTGATTTTCAAAACTGTAGCATTACAGAAAAGAAGGAGAATTTTATTAAAAATTCTCCACTCCAATAGAGATCCAATACCACACAATAGAATATCATCCACGAAAAATAAATTCATTATTATGATCAGAACTGAAATTTTTACACCAAAAATATTTCTAGAGACTTTTTTTTTCTCAATAAGGCGACTTAAACCATTCATAACTAGAATAAATAAGATTGGGGAAAGAGGGAAGCCTTTCCGTAAACCCCTTGAACTTTCAAATAAAGAGCAAGGTCCACCACTAATTATTATTGCAAAGGAGGAAGAGGAAACGCAGGCCATGATCCATTTAACCACCAATGGAGAAAGCCCAATATGAAAGAGCAAAAGCCTCAGAAAATCCCAATTCACACTGTCAAAAGCTTTAGAAAGATCCAATTTGAGAATTAGAGAGCTTAATTTTTTATATTTTACACTATGAATTACCTCTTGCGCAACTCCAACAACATAAAAAAATTGTCTTCCTTTGAGAAAACCAAATTGTTCTTCAGAGAGAAACTTAGAGAAAAATGGCTTAAGGCTAGAAGCTATAACTCTGGAAATGGTTTTATACACCAAATTGCACAAAGCAATTGGCTTGAAATCATTAAAGTCCTTGGTATTATCTTTCTTAGGAATTAAAGCTACAAAAGTAGCATTGAGTGCCCCAAAGATTTTACCAGATAACCTCGATTCCTCAGTAACATTTAGAATATCCAAACCCACCGTATCAAAAAAATCAAGAAATAAGTCAACTGTCCATCCATCTGGACCTGGGGTCTTTCCCCTTTCAAAGCCTTATGAATACTTTTAACCTTAGCAAGACTAATAGGCGCGCCAATAGAAAAAGCCTCTTCCTCTGAGAAAATCTGAGGAAAAACTTCCAAGACTTTAAGCTGGTTAACTAAGGAGGAATCTTTACGGACTTTAAAAAATTTAGAAAAATGAGATACAACTGCTCTCTGAAGAATTATTTTCCCCGAAATGCACTGACCCTCCAAGTCCTCAAGCTCCTAGATAACATTTATACATCTGTGATAGCTAGCAAATTTGTGGAAAAAATTTGTATTTTTATCTCCACAAGAAAGCCATAAATCTTGACTCTTTAATCTCTAGGTTTCCTCTTCAATAGACAAGATTTGAGTTACGCATTTTAAATTAAAAATGAAAAATGAAAAAATCTTCTCACCCTCCATTTAAAACAAAAACCACAATTGAAAAAGAAGAAGAAGAAGGAGAAATGGTCAAAACAAATTTATAAAATGTTGGTCTATGATTCCCTATACAATCATGAAGTCCTACACTACCTCACTGTACTTCAGATTATATGTTATAGTTTTTATCCTAAGTGTGTATTATATCCTATTTTGCCTCATCCTTGCCTTATCTCTTGATGAGGTGTTGGTGAGAGAGAAAATATAGTTTATGAGGTGGTTTCATTCATGTACTATAAAATTGTATCCCAGGGATGAATATTGTGAAGGAGAATATGGCTTGCATCCTTTTCCATTAAGTTATTATGTCTTTAGTCTTGTGTTCTATTTATTAACATGGTATCAGAGCTCCTTGAGTAGTATTAAGAGCTTGGTAATTCCATGTAAGATTTTTCAATTTAAAGTTTATACATGTATGGTAGATCCTTCATGGTAGTCAATATTGTTGAGATTTGGGTACCTTGGAAAGTGGTCCCCTTGTGTTTGTGAGCTTATAAACACATGTGGGAAGTACTTTGTACCATGTACCATGTACCATGTACCTTATGTCTAATTTCACTTTGACTTAAGATAATTAAGTCAAAAGTGAAATTTGGTTATTTTAGCCTAAAATGATAATTAATTCACTTTGTGGGTGAATTGAGGGACATAAAATGAAACTATAGAAATTTCAGTAAAGTGGGTTTTGAGATGAGATTATTTTGAGATGATCTCAACCATTGATTAGGGATGAGATGAGATGATATCTTCCACTCATATTTTAGGTTTCCACATGCTTCCTTAAGGAGGGGGCAAAGGCAAAGGAGAGCTTATTTATTCGTTGTTATGTTCACCAAGAGAGTTGGGAGAGGAGAATGAGGATGAGGTTGGATGCATTGAGTGAGGAAATATTGGGCGCCCACATTCATGGTGGTAACCAACAATCTTAGTCCTTCATTTATTTGTGGAGCTAGTTCTTGCTAGGAGGAGGGCGCACTTGAGGAGGAGGGCACACAACTAGTAGGGAGGACTTGCAGAGGTTAGTTTTCCTTGAGGACAATTTCAGTGGAGAGCTACAACACATATTCATAGTACTATGGGAGGGTTTCTCTATCATAGCTTCTAGTTGGCATAGAGCTTCAGTTCAGTGGTTTTGGCAACTTGTGAGGAGGGTGCACCATCCTAGGGCGCATCTTCTTCATTTGGACTTGTGTTTCACCTTGGTTCAAGCTGGTATTGTATCAGGTTCATCTGTTTATTGTACTTGTTGTATTCCACCTTATTTTCTCCTCATTTATACACTCAGATTCCGAACTGGTTTTCCCCAGGGGAGTTTTATCCAGGGTCATGTTGACCAAAAATACTTGTGTTCATATTCAAGTATGCTAGTGTTTAGAACAACATCATTTCAGCTCTAAAAGATCTCTAGGTGTGTTGTATAGCTTATGGTATGCATGTGATAACATCTTGTGACAACAACTACATGCCAGAGCACATTAATGGTCTATGTAACCCTAATAGAACAACAAAGAAGTTCCTGAACAATTTGTTGTTATAAAACAACAACAAACCCTTGTTTGAAAATTGAAACTTAGAGCTAACTTGACATCAAAGATAGACCTAGTTGGCATCTTGTTAGGACCTAGAAAATCTTCATGGTATCAGAGCTTGGTGGCTGATTTTTTATGAGTTTTGGACAATTTCTTGTTGGACTATTTTAGACACCTTTTCGGCAGATTTTGTCGGCAGCGATTGACTAAGTTTAGTGGCAGCTTGTTGGTAGAATTTTGAGGAGGGATTTAGAGCATTTTGTGGAAATTTTCGTCGGTCTCTTTTCACACCTACGTGGTAGGAGTGAGGTTGATTTTTCACGACCTATTTTCACACCTATATTTCTAGGAGTGAGGTCAATGTTCATTTGCCTCTTTTCACACTTGTGTTGAGAGGAGTGATGCAATGTTCCTTTGCAATTGCATCATCATTTTGAGTGCAGTGGGAAGTGATGTCAACATCTTAGATGTGTGTGGAGGATAGGCTAGCCAGAGCTAGCAATTGGTCGCCTTGGAAGGTCAGGATAGTATTTGTCTTGGAGGACCTCGAACTATGGGATATATTTTAGGCTCATGTTCCCCCTGCTACTGCTCTCGTCTTGTTAACAGAGTTCAAGAAGAGGAACAACAAGGAAAAGAGGATGATATGTGATGCAGTGTGGGATCACATCATTCCCCACTTGACTGGGAAAGCTTATGCATTTGAGATGTGGGTATCTATATGCAAGATTTATGAGAGCTCTAACCAGAACCAGAAGATGGTTCTGTATGATCGAATCAGGGGCATTTGTATGCTCAAGAGTGAGTCGGTGAATTATTTCCTTGGTCGATACACCCAGATCAAAGATGAGCTTAGAGATGTTGGAGAGGTGTTGGACCCAGATTCTATGGTGAGGACAACCTTAAACAATTTTACCAAACCATGTGGTCCATTCGTTCATGGCATTGTTTCCAAGGAGATAATGCCCACTTGGGAGAGATTGTGGGATGATTTCATTCAGGAGGAGACTAGACTTATATTAGAGGCTTCTAGACAATAACAAACAATGCAGGGTGATGATGATCTTTCTCTTTGGACAAAGGGAAAGAAGAAGACCGGTTAGGGAGGTCGACAGGGTCCCAAGTTTGGAACCCCACCACAGAGAGGAGAGAGAAGCAGTGGGAAGAAGAGAGACATGAGCTCAGTGATATGCTTTGCTTGTAGGTAATGGGTCACTATGTAGGACAGTGTCCCAAGAAGAAGAATAAGTTACAGGATGTTTTAGCAATGACAACAAAGGAGTTTGAGTTCGATGAACAATTTGCGAGAGAGTGTGCATTCACTACTACTTTGCCTATTGTTACACCATCCAACATCAGGTGGGGAGACAGAGTTGAGGAGAACCTATTGACTCATAGTAGTGATTCAGAGGGAGATCAGGCTCAATTTTCATGGACACCATCATCAAGGGTGACTGGTCCACCCGGGACAACTTTAGTTTTAGAGATGTTGAGACAGAGGGTTGGTGTAGGGGATTTAGAGCATCATAGATTGATGAAGGGCACCACAGAGGCTTGAGCCTCACTTGGATATGGAGATGGGCATATCATATTTTGGTTCCACTTCATGTGGACGATACTTTGCAAGAGGCCAATTTGAGGATCTTGGTGATATGCCAAGATCCAGGTACTCTTGGTGAGATACCAAGAGGGGGAGACTCTTGTTAAGATTCCAAGAGAGTGACTCTTGGTGAGATGCCAAGAGTAGTGATCATTGGCGAGATCCCAAGAGGTATAAATCCTTGGTGGGATACCAAGGTGGAGATATTTGGTTTGATACCAATATCTAGGTGATCTTGGATAGATGGAGAGACACTTCCATCTATCCAAGATATTGGTGGTGAAGGGCACTTTCCTCGATAAGAGGGAGTGTTGAGATTTGGGTACCTTGGAAGGTGTTCCCCTTGTGTTTGTGAGCTTCTAAACACATGTGGTAAGTACTTTGTACCATGTACCATGTACCTTATGTCTAATTTCACTTTGACTTAGGAGATTTAAGTCAAAAGTTAAATTTGGTCATTTTACCCTAAAATGACAATTAATTCACTTTTTGGGTGAATTGAGGGACATAAAGTGAAACTATGGAAACTTAAGTAAAGTGGGTTTTGAGTTGAGATTATTTTGAGATGATCTCAACCATTGATC
>ML789439.1:243765-259498 GCA_009831015.1 Picea engelmannii
TTGAATATGAAAATCACTTTATCGTAGATTGTCCAACCTATACCCAAATTAGATCTCAATTTCAAAATATTTGTCACACTACCAACCTTCCTAATCTTTTAACTCAACAAAACTGTGGTGATCCTGAAAAGCTTCTCTTAATGATTTTCGAGCACATAAACAAAATTATAAACAATTGCAAGTAATCCCTTACCCTCTTAAGGTCAAATAGACCAACTTAGTCTCAGTGGAGGTTAATTATCATCATCATAAATTAGTTATTACATATTTTTTCTTTAAAAATATTAATAATATAAAATTTTATCATATTTCAAAGTGATTCTACTCTTATTTGACTTAATGTAAGATTTATTTTCAAAAGAATTGGAAGTAGTGATAATATGAAATACTCTATATTTAGTATTTCAAGAATATTTATAATATTTCACAATAATAATTACCAAAATCTTAACCAAAGTAAGGTTTATATGTAGTTCACTATTGTCAAATCTTTGACTTCTATAGTTCCAACTCAATGATTATCATTGACCGAATTTCTTGAAATTATATTGGTTTTTGAATTCCAACTCATCAACCAATGAGGCCCATTTTAGTCCCAAATTTACTCTAATGGCCATTGCAGTAAAATCCTAAAATCAACTCTTGATTCAAAAATGAGTCCCACTAATAGCACCCCTTTATGTTTTCGAGTTTAAAATTGCAATGTTTTTTAGATCATAGCATGGAAGATCATTGTTGTTGTAAATAATATCATAAAAGGGGGGGAAATGAAAAAAGGGGACAATTAAATTTAAAATATAGGAGAAAAACAAGTTTTTTTTTCCAGAATATTTTTTTTCATGCCAAAAAAAAGTACTTATATTCATATAATATAAATATAACATTACATAAATAGACTGTAAACCTCAGCCATGAGTTGGAGATACTGAAAGAAAAGGCTTCAACATCAAGGCTTGAGAACAAATAAATCCCGTTTAGAAAAAAACAAATACCAACTCCACCACCAAATACAGGACCAAAAGATAGTCGATTACAGACTTCTAGAAAGATGGAATGGAGTCCACATTCCCAAGAACTACATTCATGTTGGATTGAAAAAATATCCTTCCTTCATGAAAGGAGGAAGCTTGATTAGCCAGAAGATCTGCTTGATAATTGAATTCTCGATATATATGATAAAAATCAAGCCTGGAAATTTGTTTACAAAGATTATCAAATTTCAGCTGCCAGAATTCCAAATTTATGACCTTGAAAGCACTTTTATTCAAAGCCCAATCTATAATAAGCTTTGATTCACCACATACTTGCAATTGATGAATATTCAACTGAATGGAAATAAATAACAACGCCCAGAGGCCTAATAGTTTTTCTTTAGAATTTGAACTTTCTCCTAAATTGAATCTTATCGAGTGATTAGTCCCATTTAACATCTTTATAATAGCTCCAGAGGAACAAACAGATCCGTTAGAGGAGGAGGATCCATCAAAGAAACCAACAACTAAGTCATTAGAAACCTTTGGGTAAGGAGGTCTGTGAATAGATCTAGATGAACTTATTTTAGTAAAAGCATTGAATTGGCTCCAAGCTTTGAGAGCTACCATTGAAGGAGAACAAGAATGATTCTAAAAAAAAAAACGGTTCCTTGATTTCCATATTTCCAAAACCACATGACAAAGAAGTTCTAAATAATTTCTCTTGGATATAGACCAATGGAAGAAGTAGTCCAAGGGATTATAAAAAGCACAAACAAAATTATCATTAGCAAGAACACAAATCTTCTCCCAGCTTGAATGAAATCAAAGTTACACATAAGATGAGAGACAGATTCCTCGTCTTGATTACACAGGACGCAAAATCATGGGCCAAAGAAACCACAACAAAATTAATTATCCCAGGTGAGGATAGAATTGTTTAACAATAACCAATCAAAAATTCTAATCTTAAGAGGAAATCTCCAAGACCAAATAGAATTATTCCACCAGTCTATATTAACCTAAACTACTTTGAACATTAAAGCTTCATATGCACCCTTCACGTTCACTTGTCCATCCATTAAATTCCAGGTCCACACTATCTTGTCCTCTTGATTAGAAAGAAATATACAAACTGCATATAACCTATGAATGAAAGCATCCCATACTTCTTTAATCATACCCTACATAGAAATATCTTCAACAATAGTACAATGGTCCATACTAGAATTTGATGCCTCTTGATTATGGATCTAAGCTAGAAAGAAAATTCCATGGGAATGCAAGTGGTTCAACACATCATAAGAAAGGTTGTAATTTCCAATTGCAATAATAGGATATTCACCCACTCTAATCAACCATCCATTTCCAGGTTTCCAAGAAATTCAGTGATTAATGATCGGAAGAGCGCTGAGCAACCAATTCCATGAACATGAGACACCCTTCGCCTTTTTGTATTCCAACCTGAAACATTCTGCTAAAGTCTAGCATCGTGTGTACTTGTTTTTTATTACAATGCTCCATAAATTATTAAATAACATGCATTTCCAAAGACTCTTCACATCTAGAGCCTTACCAAACTCAAAAATATTCTTTAAACTCCATCCGCCTTATTTCTTGGGCAAGACAATCTTTTTCCAGGCCACTAAATGGAAATTATATTTCTCTCTCTTTCTGGACCAAATAAATATGAAAGATATTCTACAAATATTATCCAAAATGACACAGGGAATTCGAGTGATAGAGATACAGTAAATTAACAAGCCTTCCAAAACCGATTTTACAATGATATAACGACCTCCCAGAGAGATCCACTTAAGACACCAAATGCCAATTTTCTAATCAACCTTTTGAATCAACTAGAACCAATTAGATGCAGAGTAGCAGTTAGGTTTTAGAAGAAAACCTAAATATTTGAATCCCACATCTAAATCCAAAATACGGATATTGAAAAATCTTTGGACTTGAAGAAGAGTCTCCTTGACAACTCCATAAGAGTAAAAAGAATACTTTTTAAAATTGATTTTCAAAACTGTAGCATTACAGAAAAGAAGGAGAATTTTATTAAAAATTCTCCACTCCAATAGAGATCCAATACCACACAATAGAATATCATCCACGAAAAATAAATTCATTATTATGATCAGAACTGAAATTTTTACACCAAAAATATTTCTAGAGACTTTTTTTTTCTCAATAAGGCGACTTAAACCATTCATAACTAGAATAAATAAGATTGGGGAAAGAGGGAAGCCTTTCCGTAAACCCCTTGAACTTTCAAATAAAGAGCAAGGTCCACCACTAATTATTATTGCAAAGGAGGAAGAGGAAACGCAGGCCATGATCCATTTAACCACCAATGGAGAAAGCCCAATATGAAAGAGCAAAAGCCTCAGAAAATCCCAATTCACACTGTCAAAAGCTTTAGAAAGATCCAATTTGAGAATTAGAGAGCTTAATTTTTTATATTTTACACTATGAATTACCTCTTGCGCAACTCCAACAACATAAAAAAATTGTCTTCCTTTGAGAAAACCAAATTGTTCTTCAGAGAGAAACTTAGAGAAAAATGGCTTAAGGCTAGAAGCTATAACTCTGGAAATGGTTTTATACACCAAATTGCACAAAGCAATTGGCTTGAAATCATTAAAGTCCTTGGTATTATCTTTCTTAGGAATTAAAGCTACAAAAGTAGCATTGAGTGCCCCAAAGATTTTACCAGATAACCTCGATTCCTCAGTAACATTTAGAATATCCAAACCCACCGTATCAAAAAAATCAAGAAATAAGTCAACTGTCCATCCATCTGGACCTGGGGTCTTTCCCCTTTCAAAGCCTTATGAATACTTTTAACCTTAGCAAGACTAATAGGCGCGCCAATAGAAAAAGCCTCTTCCTCTGAGAAAATCTGAGGAAAAACTTCCAAGACTTTAAGCTGGTTAACTAAGGAGGAATCTTTACGGACTTTAAAAAATTTAGAAAAATGAGATACAACTGCTCTCTGAAGAATTATTTTCCCCGAAATGCACTGACCCTCCAAGTCCTCAAGCTCCTAGATAACATTTATACATCTGTGATAGCTAGCAAATTTGTGGAAAAAATTTGTATTTTTATCTCCACAAGAAAGCCATAAATCTTGACTCTTTAATCTCTAGGTTTCCTCTTCAATAGACAAGATTTGAGTTACGCATTTTAAATTAAAAATGAAAAATGAAAAAATCTTCTCACCCTCCATTTAAAACAAAAACCACAATTGAAAAAGAAGAAGAAGAAGGAGAAATGGTCAAAACAAATTTATAAAATGTTGGTCTATGATTCCCTATACAATCATGAAGTCCTACACTACCTCACTGTACTTCAGATTATATGTTATAGTTTTTATCCTAAGTGTGTATTATATCCTATTTTGCCTCATCCTTGCCTTATCTCTTGATGAGGTGTTGGTGAGAGAGAAAATATAGTTTATGAGGTGGTTTCATTCATGTACTATAAAATTGTATCCCAGGGATGAATATTGTGAAGGAGAATATGGCTTGCATCCTTTTCCATTAAGTTATTATGTCTTTAGTCTTGTGTTCTATTTATTAACATGGTATCAGAGCTCCTTGAGTAGTATTAAGAGCTTGGTAATTCCATGTAAGATTTTTCAATTTAAAGTTTATACATGTATGGTAGATCCTTCATGGTAGTCAATATTGTTGAGATTTGGGTACCTTGGAAAGTGGTCCCCTTGTGTTTGTGAGCTTATAAACACATGTGGGAAGTACTTTGTACCATGTACCATGTACCATGTACCTTATGTCTAATTTCACTTTGACTTAAGATAATTAAGTCAAAAGTGAAATTTGGTTATTTTAGCCTAAAATGATAATTAATTCACTTTGTGGGTGAATTGAGGGACATAAAATGAAACTATAGAAATTTCAGTAAAGTGGGTTTTGAGATGAGATTATTTTGAGATGATCTCAACCATTGATTAGGGATGAGATGAGATGATATCTTCCACTCATATTTTAGGTTTCCACATGCTTCCTTAAGGAGGGGGCAAAGGCAAAGGAGAGCTTATTTATTCGTTGTTATGTTCACCAAGAGAGTTGGGAGAGGAGAATGAGGATGAGGTTGGATGCATTGAGTGAGGAAATATTGGGCGCCCACATTCATGGTGGTAACCAACAATCTTAGTCCTTCATTTATTTGTGGAGCTAGTTCTTGCTAGGAGGAGGGCGCACTTGAGGAGGAGGGCACACAACTAGTAGGGAGGACTTGCAGAGGTTAGTTTTCCTTGAGGACAATTTCAGTGGAGAGCTACAACACATATTCATAGTACTATGGGAGGGTTTCTCTATCATAGCTTCTAGTTGGCATAGAGCTTCAGTTCAGTGGTTTTGGCAACTTGTGAGGAGGGTGCACCATCCTAGGGCGCATCTTCTTCATTTGGACTTGTGTTTCACCTTGGTTCAAGCTGGTATTGTATCAGGTTCATCTGTTTATTGTACTTGTTGTATTCCACCTTATTTTCTCCTCATTTATACACTCAGATTCCGAACTGGTTTTCCCCAGGGGAGTTTTATCCAGGGTCATGTTGACCAAAAATACTTGTGTTCATATTCAAGTATGCTAGTGTTTAGAACAACATCATTTCAGCTCTAAAAGATCTCTAGGTGTGTTGTATAGCTTATGGTATGCATGTGATAACATCTTGTGACAACAACTACATGCCAGAGCACATTAATGGTCTATGTAACCCTAATAGAACAACAAAGAAGTTCCTGAACAATTTGTTGTTATAAAACAACAACAAACCCTTGTTTGAAAATTGAAACTTAGAGCTAACTTGACATCAAAGATAGACCTAGTTGGCATCTTGTTAGGACCTAGAAAATCTTCATGGTATCAGAGCTTGGTGGCTGATTTTTTATGAGTTTTGGACAATTTCTTGTTGGACTATTTTAGACACCTTTTCGGCAGATTTTGTCGGCAGCGATTGACTAAGTTTAGTGGCAGCTTGTTGGTAGAATTTTGAGGAGGGATTTAGAGCATTTTGTGGAAATTTTCGTCGGTCTCTTTTCACACCTACGTGGTAGGAGTGAGGTTGATTTTTCACGACCTATTTTCACACCTATATTTCTAGGAGTGAGGTCAATGTTCATTTGCCTCTTTTCACACTTGTGTTGAGAGGAGTGATGCAATGTTCCTTTGCAATTGCATCATCATTTTGAGTGCAGTGGGAAGTGATGTCAACATCTTAGATGTGTGTGGAGGATAGGCTAGCCAGAGCTAGCAATTGGTCGCCTTGGAAGGTCAGGATAGTATTTGTCTTGGAGGACCTCGAACTATGGGATATATTTTAGGCTCATGTTCCCCCTGCTACTGCTCTCGTCTTGTTAACAGAGTTCAAGAAGAGGAACAACAAGGAAAAGAGGATGATATGTGATGCAGTGTGGGATCACATCATTCCCCACTTGACTGGGAAAGCTTATGCATTTGAGATGTGGGTATCTATATGCAAGATTTATGAGAGCTCTAACCAGAACCAGAAGATGGTTCTGTATGATCGAATCAGGGGCATTTGTATGCTCAAGAGTGAGTCGGTGAATTATTTCCTTGGTCGATACACCCAGATCAAAGATGAGCTTAGAGATGTTGGAGAGGTGTTGGACCCAGATTCTATGGTGAGGACAACCTTAAACAATTTTACCAAACCATGTGGTCCATTCGTTCATGGCATTGTTTCCAAGGAGATAATGCCCACTTGGGAGAGATTGTGGGATGATTTCATTCAGGAGGAGACTAGACTTATATTAGAGGCTTCTAGACAATAACAAACAATGCAGGGTGATGATGATCTTTCTCTTTGGACAAAGGGAAAGAAGAAGACCGGTTAGGGAGGTCGACAGGGTCCCAAGTTTGGAACCCCACCACAGAGAGGAGAGAGAAGCAGTGGGAAGAAGAGAGACATGAGCTCAGTGATATGCTTTGCTTGTAGGTAATGGGTCACTATGTAGGACAGTGTCCCAAGAAGAAGAATAAGTTACAGGATGTTTTAGCAATGACAACAAAGGAGTTTGAGTTCGATGAACAATTTGCGAGAGAGTGTGCATTCACTACTACTTTGCCTATTGTTACACCATCCAACATCAGGTGGGGAGACAGAGTTGAGGAGAACCTATTGACTCATAGTAGTGATTCAGAGGGAGATCAGGCTCAATTTTCATGGACACCATCATCAAGGGTGACTGGTCCACCCGGGACAACTTTAGTTTTAGAGATGTTGAGACAGAGGGTTGGTGTAGGGGATTTAGAGCATCATAGATTGATGAAGGGCACCACAGAGGCTTGAGCCTCACTTGGATATGGAGATGGGCATATCATATTTTGGTTCCACTTCATGTGGACGATACTTTGCAAGAGGCCAATTTGAGGATCTTGGTGATATGCCAAGATCCAGGTACTCTTGGTGAGATACCAAGAGGGGGAGACTCTTGTTAAGATTCCAAGAGAGTGACTCTTGGTGAGATGCCAAGAGTAGTGATCATTGGCGAGATCCCAAGAGGTATAAATCCTTGGTGGGATACCAAGGTGGAGATATTTGGTTTGATACCAATATCTAGGTGATCTTGGATAGATGGAGAGACACTTCCATCTATCCAAGATATTGGTGGTGAAGGGCACTTTCCTCGATAAGAGGGAGTGTTGAGATTTGGGTACCTTGGAAGGTGTTCCCCTTGTGTTTGTGAGCTTCTAAACACATGTGGTAAGTACTTTGTACCATGTACCATGTACCTTATGTCTAATTTCACTTTGACTTAGGAGATTTAAGTCAAAAGTTAAATTTGGTCATTTTACCCTAAAATGACAATTAATTCACTTTTTGGGTGAATTGAGGGACATAAAGTGAAACTATGGAAACTTAAGTAAAGTGGGTTTTGAGTTGAGATTATTTTGAGATGATCTCAACCATTGATCGGGGATGAGATGAGATGATCTCATCCACTCATATTTTAGGTTTCCTTATGCTTCCTTAAGGAGGGTGCAAGAGAAAATGAGAGCTTATTTATTCGTTGTTATGTTCACCAAGAGAGTTGGGAGAGGAGAATGAGGATGAGTTTGGATGCATTGAGTGAGGAAATATTGGGTGCCCACATTCATGGTGGTATCCATCAAGCTTAGTCCTTCATTTATTTGTGGAGCTAGTTCTTGATAGGAGGAGGGAGCACTTGAGGAGGAGGGCACATAGCTAGCAGGGAGGACTTGCAGAGGTCAGTTTAACTTGAGGACAGTTTCAATGGAGAGCTACAACATAGATTCAAAGTACTATGGGAGGGTTTCTCCATTAGAGATTCCAGTTGGCAGAGAGCTTCAGTTCAGTGGTTTTGGCAACTTGTGAGGAGGGCGCATCTTATTCATTTGGACTTGTGTTTCAGCTTGGTTCAAGCTGCTATTGTATCAGGTTCAAATGTTATTGTACTTTTTTTTATTCCACCTTCTTTTCTCCACATTTATACACTTAGATTCCAAACTGGTTTTCCTCGGGGGGATTTTATCCAGGGTCATGTTGACCAAAAATACCTATGTTCATTTTCATGTATGCTAGTGTTTATAAAAACATTATTTCAACTCTAAAAGATCTCTAGGTGTGTTATATAGCTTATGGTATGCATGTGATAACATCTTGTGACAAAAACTACATGCTAGAGCACCTTAATGGCCTATGTGACCGTAACAGAACAACAAAGAAGTTCCTGAACAATTTGTTGTTATAAAAAAACAATAAACTCGTGTTTGACAGTTTAAACTTAGAGCCAACTTGAGGTCAAATATAGACCTAGTTGGCAGATTTTTAGGACCTGGAAAATCTTCAAATATGTGAATATGTGAAGCCAATGACATGAGATAAATCCAAGGATTTTTACATTGCAAGAGGATTAAAGAACCTTGAGCTTTCATAAAAGACATTAAATTGGGTATCTATTACTATAGATGGCATTGTGTTATGAGGAAAATCACTCTATGGCATGGGGTAAACCACAACAGACGTAATGACTGCAGAAATCAACTCTAATCTCAAGTATGTTATATAAACAAACATGCTAACAAGAAAATATAAAGAGCCTACCTCGTCTGAATGTCCGATGAAGACCATCGTTGAGAACTCGACTCAAATCTATATACCCGCAAATTGTCCTCATCAACCAATATATGCAATCATATGGTGATAATATATAAATTTATCACATATAATAGCATACTCCATCAATGTTCATAACAAATATGCCCATGTAATAACAATTCAAATATTTGTAAGACATTAATTGGACGAAAAAAGAGTATTGTTGGGTATATGTTACATTCTTTGCACGAGTAGTAGCGTCTATGTTGCGTCGAGCGCGCAGGAGGGTTTGAATTTTTTTTTTGCCTCGGGAAACATGTCGCATTTTTTCCTCATTTTTTGTGTTGCCTCGATTTTTGTATCCATTGTTGGGCGGTTTGTCGGCACATGGTTTTTTGCCGATGGTTTTCTATTTCCGATTAAGGAATTAGGGTTGTTGACTAATCCAAGTCATTGGGTTAGGGTTTTGGATGTCATTGTCTCATATATGTATATTGTATTGTAAATAATCTATCACTATAAATGAATATAGAATATGATGGTTTTCCTGGTTTGGGTTTCCAGGGGAAAAATCTTTGTGTAATGTTTCTATTTTCCATTGTATCTTTTCTGTTCTTTTATTGAAAATTTGTTTGCAGTAGATATTGTACAAGGTTAGAATCTACAAGTATTTCTATTAAAATATGATCAACATAAGTGTATGAATGACAAACTTTTGTGTCGACACATCTCAGAACCGAGAAACTAAGTCCCTTCCACCTGGGCCTTCACCACTTCAATCCTCCACCAAAGGCAAGCTCATATAAGAGAGACAATGAGGTTCTCCATCAAAGAGGGAAGAGCTTGAGGGATGAAAAATGTGTTCAAACTTAAAAGGACAAAGGAATGCAGACTCAATATGAAGTGAATAATTTCTCCATAGTAACTTTGCTCTCAAAAGTTGAATTCCTTCTCCCTTTTTCCACGGTTTGGATACGGCCCATTTTATAGCCTTCAAATGGAACTGAAGGGTTGAGTTAGAACGTTTCCAATATATGGAAGGTCAAGGATCATGGATCTCGTGACATGACATGGAAACCTGACACAATTTTTAATTTTTTAACACCAAACTCGATGTACACAGGTTGTAATGGTGAAAACTGCGTATACGCATGTTGTATAACTGTTAGGGCGCGTATATGTGGAAAAATATGATTTTTAGCTCTGGGAACTACAAAAGGGGACTTCAATTCTGCATAGGGAAATGGAAAAGGCATTCTGAGCAAGTTTCATGGGGTGATGCAAATATTGCTATAACACATAGTGATTCACATAGGTGATGTGAAGTTTGTGGGATCACTACACATCTCAAGGTTCAAATCAATTTCCATTGTTGTAGATTTGTCTAATTGAATATTATGTTTTCTATAAATTTGGGCATTTAGCTATAGTATGGAGTAGATCTGTGTAGATCAAGGGTGAAATCAACACAATAGGTTTTAAAGATCAATTCTCATCTGCTAGTGACATCTCAATGTCTAGTTAATTCCACAAAATCATTGAGTTAAATAATTGCTGAAATCTATTACTGTGTTAAATAATTGCAAAGAGATTTTGTTGTTGACGGATCTATTGTCACCAAGAAAATGCACAAGAAAATGCAGACAACATGTTTGACGTCAATGCCATTCACTCCAGGTATGAAGCCATTAACTCTGCAGTTACGACCATGACACAGATGAAGGAAAACAAATTAATGATGCATTGGGTCCTGTGTACTCCTGATTTGGCATCCTCCAGACAAGCTTGGAATCATCTTCTCCATCATGAGTGTAAGCATAGGCACCAAGTAGTCTTTAGTGGAGTGGGAAAAGCTCCAAGACACAGGATGTCACTTTAGAGGGGGCGCTCAAACTGGGGCAGAAGCAACCACATTCGAGTTGGGTGACTTCACTCCAGAAACCGCAATGATAGTTCCAGAAAGAAGAGATGTCGCTCTAGTATTCCCTCCCCTAGTTCAACATCTGAGCACAAGCAAGATAGTGGAAACACTTCAACGTGATGGGGATGCAAGATCGAATGGTTTGATCACCATGGGAATTCACTATATATTGATATATTGATAAAATCACTATCACTGTATATTGATATATTGATCGCCATGTGAATTCACTATATATAGATATATTGATAAAATCAAAGATAAATAAATCGAGATGTTTTACAGGGAATTAAAACAAATTAAAAGGCATAGAAATTCACTATTAAAATGAGTGGTTAGGGAAGTGATTGAGAATAGTTATAAGGATATAATACACATAGTGATTGGGAAAGTGAAGATATTTTAACAGATGGAAATTTTCGATGAAAGGTTTCTGGATTAAGTTTCGATGAAAAGTTTTTAGATTAAGTTTGATAAAGTAAACTAATTATTGAGATAATTGATAAAAAAATGTTAATTGATAGGATTTGTTGTGAGATTGTTGGTGTGGATAGTACATTATGTTAGTTATTTTTTTGTTTTAGTGGAAATTTAATGTAGATAGTGTAGCCAACCTTGTCTTGTATTTTATTATGATGGTTAGTGGATGTCATCTATAAGATGGTTAATGGCATTAATGAGGTGTTTAATGTCACTAATTATTTAGTTATGCATAATGCTTATATAAAGAGTTTTGTACCATTTCCTCACGAGATTCCTTAATATGATTAAGTAATGATGATGAATACATGATAGAAATGAGTTCTATCTTGACGGTTTTACCACATATATCATGGTGTTATTTTCTTGATGTGTTTTATGAGTTAACTCTCGAGGTGTTCAACCTTATGTGACCATGTTGAATTTCTACATCGTGTTAAAGCATGGATATGATTATCCCTACTCCAAGATCAATAAGATGTTTTTGAATGTTTTGAGCATTTTTTATTTCGAATCAACAATCAAGTTTAGTATTATCTTTTCTTGTTTGTAGATCTAAAATATTCTTTTAGTTATGTAAACAAACCTTTGAATCTATTTAGATATGCTCTTGAATATCAAAAGTTATTGCTTATTCTTAGAAAACTTGGTGTATCCTAGAAAAACTCTATCAATTCCATTGCATTTGGAGTGGTCCTCTAAGTTAATTTCTACTTTTTCATTTATCAAAAAAGGATTTTGTTTACCTCGGATATGAATATTTCTCTCTAGTGGTTTGTGGTTGTTAATTTTGAAAAGTATAAAAAATTTGATGTATAAAGTTTTGTTCAAATTTATTTTTTGGCAAAGTATTTTGGATTTCTAGGAACCTTTTGGCACTAAATCATACAATTGCATATCCCTTGTTTCCCTATTGTATTGAGATTTTGGGTGGTGCTTTATTTTTCAATTAAGGTCCTGCATTTCCCAATTATGATACCTTGTGGCCTCCCTCCTTTTTTGGCATCCTAGTCCTAACCCTCCTTTCCCATCAACGATGATATTCAAAGAATGGGATCATGCATATGGTCTCTATCATTATGATTGGGAATTGGTTTCCTTGTGAGGGAAGTACCCCCTTTCACATGGAGCCACCTTCCTTTGCACTTGAACCCTCCACACAACCACCATTTTTTAGTAGGTGCCACACCCTTTCTTTTGGACAATGTTACCTTGAAACACCCACTTTACTTTCACGTGGTGTTCCTTTGTGGCCACACATGACCCTTTGAAAATTTTGGAAGGAGGCCCCTTGTTGATGTATTAGCATCGGACAATTACTTCCACATAGGCTCAATGTCTAGCATGTGGAAGTCGTCCCTATAACCTATCATAACCTTAGGAAGTTTACTTTATGAGTAATAATTAAAGTGAATGACATTTTTTTATTAATGTGAGATTAATTAAGTTAAATGCCTAATGTTTTGGCATTATTAACTTAAGTGAGTTGATTAAGTGCTAGCTGTTAGATATAAAGTGAAAGTGAGATTAGATCTCAGTCATTGATCACTTTGGAGAAGATTGTTATAACTCTAAATTGTTCTACACATGCACACCTAGCCTTTGGCCCTCTTACTTGTAGGTTTTGCCAAAGCACTGTTGAGTTGCTCTTCTTAAAAACCATGTTTTTGAAGGTGTACGTGCCCTGTTGTTGGGGCTCAGAAATGTCTTATTCTCATCCACCTTTCCCTTCATCATTCTTCACATTTCATCGCCCCATTAACCTTTCATGCTATCATTTCATAAATATACTTGGGTTTCACCTTATTATTTTCCACTTTATTCATTTTAGTATTAAAAGCGAATTTCTGATTAAATGTTAGAAAATTGACATATTTTCATATATATCTCAAATATGTGTGAGCTTTGTAATGTGTAGGAATATGAGAAGGATTAATTCAAAAGGACTTCTCGAATACTTCCTCCACCATTTCAATATTTGAGGAGATAATTCAAGCCCATTCCAAGGAGAAGATCATGGATATTTGGTTGGAATATCTTATCCAAGATATATGAGAGATATATGTGAGGATTTGAAGGGATTATATTTTGTAATAATGGGAAATAGGTTGAGAGAAAAGTGGATCTGTAATAATGAGATGGTTATCTTATCTTCAAGGCTCTCATGTATAAAAGAGAGTTCTCTCTCTTCATGAGGGGTGATGAATTAGAGTATTCAATTAGAATATGGAATTAGAGTAGTCATTAGGATTCGAAAGAGGAAGGGATTCTTAGCTTTGATTCATGGTTTTGGTTTTCATGCTTTCATTATTCTTTTATGAAGATTGATTTGATTATTGTAATATAAGATTGCTTCATTGGTGAGAGATCTCATATGTTGTTATGCCATTCAACTCTTCACTTGTTGTATCTGATTTTCCTTCATGTAGTTCTCCATATTTAGATTAATTCCATTTACGCAATTTCCCATTCCTAGATTAATTTCAATTCCAGTCGTGTGTTAGATTAATGATTCAATTCCAATCGTGTGTTAGATTAATGATTCTATTTCAATCGTGTGTTAGATTAATGATTCTATTTCAATCGTAGCTTAAACATTAGATTAGATTAATTCATATTCAATCTTGCATATACTTTGTGTGTGCTTCGTCAGTTTATGAACCCCGGGTTGACAAATTAAATAGTTGGGCAAGTACTACAACTCAATTAATACAACATTAGTTCAGCCCAATATAACGACTATCGTTCCCTTGTCACGATTGTTGTTCCTTTTGCAAGTAGTGTTGTTCATTTGAACGGAACAATTGTTGTTCCTTTTTTTACGATTGTTGTCCCTTTGCAGGGGTTGCATCTCTAGAGGATGGGTATTGAAAAAGGAAGGTAAGAACCTACATAGGCGATAAGTAAAACACTTGTGCCAGTGTCTACCTTTGGATGATGCATAGAGGTTATATTTTAGGACATCTTTAGAGACCAACATTTTGGCGTCGCTGTCGAGGAAGAATGATGGATTGAGGTATTAGTTTATTTTTCATTTTAATTCATGCAAGTGTGATCTAGACGTGTTGGTAAGGGGACATAGAATCTCGTGAGAGGAGACTCCTCATGTTCTCCTTACCAACTAGGTAGAAGTAATTTCAATTTCTGCAAGATTAGTTTCAATTTCCATAAGTGTGATCTAGACATGTTGGTAAGGGGACATAGAAGCTTGTGAGAGGAGACTCCCCATGTTCTCCCTACCAACTAGGTAGAAGTAATTTCAATTTCTGGAAATTTCAATTTCCAAAAGATTAGTTTAAATTTATGCGAGTGTGATCTACATGTGTTGGTTCTAAGGGTCATAGAGTTGCTTTAGTGTAGATTCCTCACTATCCCTACCAACTGTCAGGAACGTTTTAATTTCCGCAACTGTGAAGAGTAATTTTTTTTTATGTTTTAGCAAGAGAGTTTTTTTTTTTTTAAGTTTTTCATTTTGATTTGGGTGTTGTAAGAATCCTTTTTTTTAACATGATTTAACAATGAATTTAATCTTGGAATAGCTCACTCAGATCCTAGAAAAACTCGAGGTCTCCTCTTCTCTGGAAGAGGAGATCTTGACAACAGCCGAAAGCTTATTCACTCCTCCTGAGGTGAACGAAGAATCAACTTACGAAGAACCTTGCATATTTAATGAAGAACCATTAGGCGTGCAAGAGGTCGAGGAGGACAACGAGGAGCTGCAGCATGATCTGAGTAAGACAAATTACGCCTAGGAAAGCCTGATCGAACACTGGTTTCAAACAAGTACTAGGTTAGTTCCACTTAGTTTTCTTTTTTATTTTGTTAATTTAGAACTTCAACAGCTAATTTCACACGTCCATACATATTCCCTACTGCCAATTGCAAAATTGAAAGATAACATATTTTTATTACTGTTGCATGCATAGCTACATTGGTTGTTTGATTATACGTAACTAATCTCTCATTTCTAATTAGTGTAGTGTAGGTAGGGTTTTATTTTCAAGTTTTTTGCTAGAATAAGTATGCTCCCCTTCGCGCTTCATGTTATCGTGAGGATCAGAAAGTAGGATGACTAATTGATTCCATGAATATCAATTAATTGACGAAACGGAAAATTTTGCCTAATCTATTTTTGGTCTTCCATTTGCTCATAAATTTTTAATAAACCTGCAAAACAAATTTTTATTTTGAAAACATAATAAAAAGTTGTGCATGCTTGTATCTGCAAATCAAAGCAGTAAAACAGTAAGT
>ML789439.1:259578-294880 GCA_009831015.1 Picea engelmannii
TAATAAAAATGATTGCCAGGCATTCTATCCACGCCAATGAACTAGAGAATCTGCCAAGCCTGAGAAACAATCTACCATCATCGAACCACAACATAATACATATCATTTTTTCCTCGCTCCTGCTCTCCTTTTCCATGGTCGCATGTTGAATCCGTATATCATAGACTTGACTGTTTTTTTTCCATTACAACATCTAAATTCTGGTTTTGAAAATATACTATTAGTTTTTCGTCCATGGAAGCAAATTGCTCCCTCGTTAACAGTAACTTTCCTTCAAGTTCATTATATCTAGAGATCTGTGTCGTCAATTATTGATTCAAAGCCTCAATCTCTCCTCGGATTTGCTGTGAATCATTTAATAATGTATTTGTTTCTTTTCTGATCTTATTCAGTTGCACAGTTGCTTCACCATATGCTATTATTACTGAGGCCAACTCTGCATACATATCTTATATGACCGAGCAATGAAATTTTGATTATCCGATTTGATTGTATTAATGATTTGCAGTGATATTCTCCCATATCGGCGATATAATTTTCGAATGATCAGCCTCCATGTCAGGTTTGTTGCACACCCAAAAATTGAAAACGATATCCCAATAGTAAATTTTGAGTGTATTTCTAACGAAATGCAGGGATTGCGGTTGGAATGGGTTACGAGTTTGCCACGTTTAGTTTGCTAGCTATGCCAGATAGAATAATATTTGGCCGCGCTTGCTATTAATTCAGACGCGCTTATGTCAAACTGGAGAGGATTATTGGTCATCAGTTTATTTCTTGCATCACTGCAAATGTTTTTAACGGAACCCGCCTACTGTATTGGTAGGATCTCTGAATGCCATGGAATACGTAGCAGTAAATGGGAGAAAAATTCTACGAAATTCAAGGGTAGTTCACCTCGAAAATTGAAGGGGATTCCTACGAAATCTGGTAAAACCCGTGTGATTATAGTGGATTCGAAGAAAGGTCAAGGTGATTTCACTATGGTCCAGGATGTCATCGATGCAATTCCAGCGAATAATAAGAACCCGGTCATCATTAATGACAAACCCAACATTTATAGGGAGAAGGTGACGATTTCTTAATATAAGCCATTCATAACTCTGAGGGGCTCGGGCGCCAAGAGCACTGTCATCACTTGGAATGCGAGCGGAAAATCAAGTAGTGGGCCATATTACTCAGGAATGGTGTCTGTGCTTTCTTCAGATTTCATAGCAAAGGATATCACAATCAAGAATTCATATGATCCCAGTGATCTGAGCCCGGACAATCAAGCTGTGGTGGTGAGGATATTGAGAGATCATTGTGAGTTTTACAATTGTAGATTTCTAGGGTATCAGAACACAGTTTTAGACGAAAGCGGGAAGCATTACTTTGAAAATTGTTACATTGAAGGTGCTATCGACATCATATGCGGCAATGGAAAATCTCTCTATGAGAAATGCGAAGTACATGCCATCCCTAAACAAAATGACACATTTACAGCTCAGAAGAGATCCTCCAGACTATCAGCCTCCGTGTCAGGTTGCTGCACTCCAAAAAAATTTAAAACAATATGCTCCAGTATGTTTCTAACAAAATGCCCAGTCTCAGCTGACATGCCCACTGATAAATGGATCGCCTTACCTCGCAGATTCTTTGTGCATACTACAATTAGATTTTAGGAGTTAGAAACGCAATCTTTACGCTATGAGGTTGAAGGTTCTGAGTTCATATGTAGTGTTTGCAAGGAATTAGGTTATGGTTTCAGCGCTGTAACTTCCACATCCACGAGGACTGCATTTGTGCTCACCCTGCGCTTCATCATCCCTCGCATCTGCAACATAAGCTCGTGCTCAGGAAAGAAGAAGAATGAGATTTGCCCCAACGTTCCATGCGCTAGATTATCTCTCCTTCTCTTGCAAGAGATCAGATTCCAAATTCTGATATGGGGTTGACATTGAGCAGCTCCAAGTTCATACCTGGGCCCTTTGCAAACAAATATTAGTGCACCAGAATGAAAATCGATTTGCGAAGCTGACTTTGAAAAGAATGAAGGTAAATTTTTTGAAGCAATTAGAATCTAGCCAGAGGAGAGATCGATAAGGCCAGATATCCTTCTTTGGGTGAATGTGCGGGGATACAGCACAAAAAAACTGAACGACCATTTGATTTGGTTCTCCATCATTTATGGTTGATTCCTCCAAGGATTAAAAAACACAGAATTGATGCCAAAGGCAGATGCCGGGGGCTACAAAATTTCTTCTATCGGCTAGAGTATTCATGGTGGCCTGCGCTACAGGTATAGAAAGTCAACAGCTATTGTTTGTTTTGTTTTATAATAAAAAAATATTTTTTTTTTTTTTGTATTTGTTTTTAATTTTCTCTCTTTTTTTGTTTGATTTAAAATATATATATATATATTATAATAACCAAAAAAAAATTGTTTGTTTTATTATAAAATATATATATATAGTTTTAAACAATTTCATTTTATCGGCCTTGTTTTATTATAAAAATATAAAACCATCATAAAAATAAATTTTTGTTTGTTTTATTATAAAACAATTATAATAACAAAAAAAAATTGTTTATTTTATTTCCTTTTTTTTAATAAAAACATATATTGTTGTTTTATTATAAAAGTTTTTTTTTATTTCTTTTGTTTTATTATAAAAATATATAAATAAAATGAAGATTAAAAATAAAAATTAGAAACAAATTATAAAAATAAAACCAAACAAAGACAAATAAATTGCAAATGGACCCTTTTTATAAATTCCTGGAAACAATATGAACACATGTTTTTGCGATTTTACGCTAAGCAAGTAATCAACGATGAAACAAGCGTCCATGCAACGCCCACGACAAGAGGTATAAAACCGCATTTTATTTATTTTTACTTTGTCACATTTGTCCTTCTTTCTACATGTTCTATTTTTCTTCGAACATCTCACAAGTTTTCATGCAGGATTTGTACTAAGTTTTTTTTAGGCGCATGACCGATCACATCTTGCTACTAAAGTGATTTTCAAAATCACAAAAACTTTTGAAAAAGACATGCCTTATTGACTGCTTGATGGAGATGATTCTCGTTTTACACATCATGGTGTTTGCTGTTACACAACGACCATTCATCAAACCATTTTGCGTCATGAATTCTTTCTTCCCAATTCTCCTTCAAATCAGATTTGCCATCCTTGTGTTGAAGCCCATCTTCCATTGAATTATCCTTCATGACTTCACACACGCCTATCTTTTTGAGTCGTATACATCTCTTTATCTTTTTCAGTTCAGTTTTCTTTGTCAATAAAACTATCCATCTCCCTTTCCATGACTACATTGCCTTGCCATAACCATTGTTACTACTGAGATCTTTTCATTTATAGTCCTACCACTCTTTTTATTAGAACTCGTGTTGACTGATGTGGGATTCCTTAAGGCCCGCCTTTCAATAAATCTTGCCCCATCGACTTCAACACCTTATCTAGGATATAGACTAGAGTCCATTTTTTAGTACCTGGAGGCTTGCATGCCTTAATGGCAAGTTCTCTCGCTGACAATCATGGGAATACATCAATGTCCCTTGATCTTCAGATCTTGCAAGTGGCTCGACATCAGCTCATTCATTCACACTTTGCAAGATGTACTCAGGTACCTTGGCACTCATTTACATCAATGATGAGTTGCCTCGCATTGGTTAACGACATTCATCATTGGTCGATAATCCAATGACTTCTTTTCATGTTCGACATCGACACATTCATTCACATGATTAGAATTGTACCATCAGGTTTAGCAGCGGGTGAATACTATACACTTTTCATGACTCTCTCAGCAGTTACAACAGCATGACTTCAGCCATACGTGAGTACCACAGTTCCACTTTCATACTTCCTCTTTTCCATGATTCATTCAACAACACTTCAGATTCCTCCATTTCACATTCTATGATCCAGTAGACAACAGTTGCAGCTACAACATCAGTCACTTTCCATATGATCATGCAGCAGTGACATCTTCCATGCTCTAGCAGCCGCATTAGCCATATTCCTATTGCATAGTTCATCAACATTTTGGGTAAGTGGAGGTATGCTATTTTCTAAACTTTAATCATGTAATTCCTCAACTACTAGCAATGAATAATTTGGAAAATTCCCTCACCCAGTTCCTTTTCCTTTTCACTTCTATGACTTATGCCACGTTGCATGAGGAAATGCAACAAGTTCAGTTGGGGGTAGGGGACATTATTCACTATCATAACTCCACTTTTCCACCACCATCATTCCATTCTTCGTCTCATTTACCATTTATGAACATTTATTTTCCAAAATTTCTTTTCCAATGATACTCATTGCACTTTGCTTCATAAGCATTGTTATACATATTGACATGATTCAAAAATATGAAAAAGGGATTTCTTATACTCAGTGATGTTTCCTTATGCACATTGATAGCATATATTTTCTAGTAAGAATATGGGCAAATTATTATCATAACAACAAGAGAACAAATAACGAAATGAATGTTGTTAACACAAGAACCAACATTCTTTATATTCATGGTTGTCACACAAGAACCAACCATAAGAAAATGTCAGTTGTTACTCATGTAAATCCCATCCTGGAAACATTCATTATCATCACTCAAAGCCAACATTCAGATGCCAAAATTTCTTGAGAAGATCCATGCATGGTTGCATGAGGAAATGCAACAAGTTAAGTTGGGGGGCATGTTGGGGCTCAGAAATGTCTTATTTTCATCCACCTTTCCCTTCATCATTCTTCACATTTCATCGCCCTATTAACCTTTCACGATATTTTCATAAATATACTTGGGTTTCACCTTATTATTTTCCACTTTATTCGTTTTAGTATTAAAAGGGAATTTGTGATTAAATGTTAGAAAATTGACATGTTTTCATATATATCTCAAATATGTGTGAGTTTTGTAATGTGTAAGAATATGAGAAGTAATAATTCAAAAGGACTTCTCGAATACTTTCTCCACCATTTCAATATTTGAGGAGATAATTCAAGCCCGTTCCAAGGAGAAGATCATGGATATTTGGTTGGAATATCTTATCCAAGATATATGAGAGATATGTGTGAGGATTTGAAGGGATTATATTTTGTAATAATGGGAAATAGGTTGAGAGAAAAGTGGATCTGTAATAATGAGATGGTTATCTTATCTTCAATACTCTCATGTATAAAAGAGAGTTATCTCTCTTCATGAGGGGTGATGAATTAGAGTATTCATTAGGATTCGAAAGAGGAAGGGATTCTTAGCTTTGATTCATGGTTTTGGTTTTCATGCTTTCATTATTCTTTTATGAAGATTGATTTGATTATTGTAATATAAGATTGCTTCATTGGTGAGAACTCTCATATGTTGTTATGCCATTCAACTCTTCACTTGTTGTATCTTCTTTTCCTTCATGTAGTTCTCCATTTCTAGATTAATTCCATTTATGCAATTTCCCATTCCTAGATTAATTTAAATTCCAGTCGTGTGTTAGATTAATGATTCAATTCCAGTCGTGTGTTAGATTAATGATTCTATTTCAGTCGTCTGTTAGATTAATGATTCAATTTCAGTCATAGCTTAAACATAGATTAGATTAGTTCCGCTTCAATCTTGCATATAATTTGTGTGTGCTTCGTCAGTTTACGAACCCTGGGTTGACAAATTAAATAGTTGGGAAAGTACTAGAACTCAATTAATACAACATTAGTTCGACCCAATATAACGAATGTTGTTCCCTTGTCACGATTGTTGTTCCTTTTGCAAGTAGTGTTGTTCATTTGAATGGAACAATTGTTGTTCCTTTTGCAAGTAGTGTTGTTCATTTGAACGAAACAATTGTTGTTCCTTTTGTTACGATTGTTGTGCCTTTGTAGGGGTTGCATATCTGGAGGACGGGTATTGAAAATGGAAGGTAAGAACCTACGTAGGTGACAAGTAAAATGCTTGTGCCAGCGCCTACCTTTGGATGATGCATAAAGGTTATATTTTAGGACATCTTTAGAGCCTAACACCTGCACCACTACTTCCCATGTACATACGCTTGATGCACAACTACAGCTCGCGTACATATGCATGTTGCACCATTACAACCCACGTATACTTGCAAAAGTTGAAAAAAAAAAGTTGCAAGGAATTTGTTGAGATTACGGGCTACTAGGGAATTTCCCAACTAATCCACCGTCTATAGTTCATCACCCAACCAAATAATCATCCTTTTGTTACATAAAAGGAGGTGTTGGGGTCTCATTTTACATCTAGACATAAGAATAGTAAAACTCTGCTCGTTTCACATCCCCTCCTTGCCCAAGTTATTGTAGCCTCTAGGGTTTTAGGGGATCTTGGGTTGTCTGATTGGTTTTTATGCCTTTCGAGTTTCTGTTGAGTCTTTTGAGTCTTTTAAGGGATTCTGGTCACCTTCAGGTGCCATACCAGTTCTCCCTGCCATATAAGACTGTCTTTTTTCTTTATTTTTTAAGGAAGTACAGAGATGTACGCACCCTGCTTTGGGTCATCCCGCGTACATACGTGCTCTGATCAGTAAACAACCCATGTACATACACGCTCTGATCAATAAACAACCCGCGTACATACACAGGCTGCTGAAGAAACACTAGTGTATCTGGTTCAAGAATTAAGAAAAAAAAAGAGGTAGCCAACCTCTTTCCTGATTGAGGTTTATACTTCTCAGGGTTTCTTGATAGAGTTCAGAGTCTCTATTTTTACATCCATATCTTGGGTTAGAATTTAGTTTCCTTGTCTTTTTGAAGTTTCTTGTGTTTACTTCTGAAAGGGTTTTAAGCAAGTCTTTGAATTATTGATCTGCTTGTTTGGTTTCTTTAGTGATTCTCTACGATCCGCAATGGGCCAAAGATTTGTTTCAATCTTGCTTGGTTTTTATTTTTACCCCTTTCATTTGCTTCGAAAAAAGAGAAAAAAAGATTTATTTTCAGTTTTTCTGCTTGAAGCAATTTAAAAAATAAAAATAAAAAATCATTTCCAGTTTGGTAAAGTAGTTGGAGTTAGTTATTTTACTAGAAAGGAAAAATAGTTCATTTTTTAACTTCTTTATTGATTTCTTGAAACTTAAGTAGCTTGTTGTCAAGCGAAATTTCGTTTTAGGTCTTCTTTTTAAAGATCTTGGAAAAAGTTAGTTAAAGAAAAGTTGGTTACAAAGAGTTAGTTGTAAATCTTTACTTTTGACTAGAAGTAATTTTGCTTTCAGAGTTTCATATTTTTCTCCTCTTTTCATCTCTAATAACAACACTAGTTTCATCACCATATCCTTTGAGTTAATCAAGCCATTAAAACGAGCGCTAAACCTAAAATTAAGTAGACTTTTATGTTTGTAGGTTCAGCCAACTAGTTGAGGGTTAGGGCCTTGAATTAGGTTGGAGAGGAAACTCTTCAAGGCCGTTAAACAAGCATTGGAGTCAGAGCTAGGGAGTGGTAAATTCCAGTGACGTAAAAGTTATCTGGTACCCCCCTCTAATACAGGGGCTAAACACGAGGTCGCGTGAGGAAAGGAAGCAGAGATAACCCCTCCAAAGACAAACTAAACGTAGTGGAGAACACATATTGAGGATCTGTCATGGGAATACTATCTCCTGAATTTTCCTATGGAGCTTCGTGGACCTCGAATCCATTCGAGATCCTATATTTTCTTTTGGACCACTTGCTTTCGATACCCGCGGTAGGTTTTAGACTTGTTATCCTGCTCATTGCGTTCCACCTGATTGTCGACTGTACCCACCTGGTGATTGTTTGTGTGCTGGAAAAATAGTTTCCTATATTCTAGGGACTTACAAAGGTGACTGTGGGGGTATACTGTGGTACCTAGGGCAGACATTGGGTCACACTTTGCAAAGTATACCCAGAGGGGGATTCCGTGTTTGATTTGCACTTGCACCTGTAAGTTTCTCTAGTGTTGGCTGGCGTAACTGTTCTTCTTATTAGATAGTGGTTTGCTTGATTTATCTTATAGGAATTTTTTCTAGTGTGTGCTTGGTTTTAAACGATAGTTAAAGCCTCATTATGTCATTGATATTTTCACAAAGTGGAAGATCAAGAGCTTCACCGGTCGCGAAGGCCTGTCGTCGGTTGCATTAGAGCCACTACCGCCACCATTACGGTGAAGACTTGACCAACAAGGGTCATTCAAAGAAATCGAGCCGTGGGAAACTGTGCCTGAGCCAACTTCGAGAGGAGATTACTTGACTCCAGAGGAACCTACTGTTTCTGGCCTTGGAGCAGAATCTCTCAGGCCAGCCAACCCTTCGATCACTAAATTGTCAGTGCCAATCTTATTACAAGTTCTCCCTCCAAATGTGACACCTTATGAGTGTCAGATAGTCTTAGAAGCAACTATCGAAGCAAATGTTGCTACTTTGTCCGGGAGTCCTCATACTCTTGTTTCGGCTACTATTGTTGTCATGTTTTCAGACAAAGGTAGAGTATCTGTGTTTGTCATTGATGGTGATGTCATTGATGGCAAAGATCAGCACGATCAATAGCGCAGCGAGAATGGCATGGAAATGGCTAGATCAATAGTGAAGAGCAACAGTGATCGTTGGATCCCATTCAGAATTCTCGATGACTGTCAGATATGAATTCAGATAGGAGGAGTGCACAGTAGAAGAGAATATATCTCAGGCATCAGATCTGAGCTCGAAGACTGACCGTCGTTGGATCCATAAGAAGGAGCACAGTCTTTACGTTCAAGATGAAGTGGGCCTACAAAATCTCAAAAGCAGGAGGACTGTCCATCTTCAAGAAGGACACGTGGCAAGCGACTAGAATTTCGTTGACCTGCACATTGGAGGAGTCAACGGAACATGGTGTGGGAACTTGCGATATGCAAAATCCCGAGAATTGATCTGGACCTTTGGATCGAGGTATGTTGTGGAACGTTGGATGTAGAGGACACATGGCGAGCGATTGACATTTTGCTGACTGGAAAGTCAAAGAAAGGAGGTGATCTATCCTATGAAATCGTGAAATGTGAAACCACGACTTAATCTGAGTCGTTGATCAAAGGGAGATCGTGGACCATTGATCAGGCATGACGAAGGCCCATGAAGTTGTGAAATCGTGATAAGATATTGACCATTGATCCAAGAGGGACATGTGGTGAGGGATTAACATTTCGCTGACTGGAAAGTCAAAGAAAGGATATGCTCTAACCTTGCAAGTCACGATATGAGAAATCGCGATAAGGTCTGGCCCATGGTCATAGAGAGGTCACATCATCGAAGGCTTAAGGGAAGGAGCTAATTGCTAAGCTCCATTTCGGGGATTGCAACTTGGAGTGTCAAGACCCTTCATCACAGGAATACCAAAACATGAGATCGCGAGGAGATATAGACCGTCGGATCATTGGAGATCTCGACCGTTGATCAGGCTCAACTAAGTTCATAAGTTTGCGAAATGCGAAACACCTTTTGGTGTAGTTTTTTGTCACCGTCGATGGTCATGTGAGAGGGAGGAGCTAGCGGAGCTAAGCTCCATTTCGGGGATCGCAACTTGGAGCATCGAGACCCTTCGACACAGGATTGCTGAAATGTGAAATGCGAAACGCATTATGATTAGGCCCATGGTCACAGCCAGTGGGCATATGGGATAAATGCAAGACCTTGCGAATTTAATCCAATGATGCTTGTTAAATGGAAATTCGATCGAAGGGATACTATTGATCTTTACAATTAACTGTTCAGTTACGATTCAGTTAGCAGAACCGAATCATAGTTCTTGGATGGTTGGCAATTAAGTGGCTAAAGCGTTGTTTTCCTAGAAATTTGAGGTGTAACTAAAGTTGTGTGTAGTGCATAAAAGAAAGACGTAGTGACTGTGTATTGTTGGTTGTTCTGAATGAAAAATGAGTTGAACTGTAAGAAAGGAAAAATTACAATATGCGCAGTGTGAGACCGACAATATGCATAGTGTGAGATAAAACTCAGAGATGAGTAACAAGCGTTGAAAAGACAGAAGCAAGAGCAGAATTGCAGAACATCTTGAAGCAGAGCAGAATTGCAGAACAGATAGAAGCATAGAAGAATTGCAGGACATAAGAGAAGTGGTAAGAATTGAAACACCTGCGTTGTTGGTCATTCAATCATTTTACTTATAAACAGGGAGGTAGGGTGGTGCTAGGGAGGACTATGGTCCTCGGATATTCAAGTTGATGCTTGAATATTGGGAGTTGTAGCTTCCATCTAGTTGTGGCTAGAAAACAGGGTGGTAGGGTGGTGCTTGGGAAAACACAGAGTTTTTTGTATGCAAGTTGGTTCTTGTATAAGTGGAAGTAGTTTCTTCCATCCAGTCGGTGTTGGAACACTCAGGGAGTTGGTGCTTCCTTCTAGTGGGTGCTAGATAAACTAGAGATTTGGTGCTCTCAACAAGTTGGAGCTTGTGAAACAGAGGTAGTAGCTTCACTTTGAGTTGGTGCTCAAACATAGATGATGTACAGAACTTAAAAGATTGCCTATCATTTCAAAGAAGAAGAGGTTTTCTCCCTTTATGGGTTTCATCGTGAAAAATTGTCTCTGTATATATCTTATGTGTGACTTATGCTCATTATTTATGTTGTTCATATGTTGTATAATATTGATGGTCACTTGGATAAATATTAAAAATGGTCCAATAGACTTAAAATTGTTTAAGCACAATAACAACTGATTCACCCCCCCTCTCAGTTGTCTTAGTAATTTCAACAATTGGTATCAGAGTGGGTTCCTTTTATCTAAAGGTAGATATGTAAGCTTAAACATGAAAATTCATGAAGGGACTTCAACCACTAATCCTCCTCTGTTTTATGGAACAAATTTTGTCTTCTGGAAGGTTAGAATGAGAACATACCTAATGGCCTTAGGTGTTGATGTTTGGGATGTAGTAGAGACTGGATACATAAAGCCTGTTGTGCTAGCTTCCAAGGATGATAAGTTAGAATTTAGCTTTAATGCTAAGGGAATGAATTCTATCTTGAATGGACTTGCAGAAGCTGAGTTTGTAAAGGTGATGCATCTTCAAACTGCCAAAGAAATGTGGGATAAACTTATTAGCAGTTATGAAGGAAATGAGAAAGTAAAAGATGCCAAACTTCAAACATATAGATTGAAATTTGAACAACTAAAGATGAATGAAGATGAAACAGATAACAAGTATTTTTTAAGAGTTGAAGAACTTGTGAATTCCATGAAGGGTCTTGGTTTGAAGAATCATTCTTAGTTTAGAAGATTTTAAGATCTCTGCTTGATAAATTTAATCCAAAAGTTTCTGCAATAGAATAACTAAATGATCTTAAAACTCTGTCCATTGATAAACTCCTAGGAACTTTAACTGCATATGAAATGAGAATTAGCAAAGATAAATCCATTACTAGAGAGGCTTCTTTTAAAGTAGACAAGAATACTGATTCAGAGAGAGATGATATTGAAGCAAAATTTGTGAGAAGGTTAAAGAGAGGATCAGGAAAATATCAAGGCAAGTTTCCCTTCAAATGATTTAACTGTGGTAAAATAGGCCATTTTTCATCTAAGTGACCTTACAAGAAAAAGGACCAAAAAGACTAGAACTCTAATGATGAAAAGAAATACAAATTTAAGAAATATAGTAAAAAGAAAAGTTTGTGTGCAAACAATGATGACTCCTCAAAAGACTTAGATAGTGATTCATCCTGTGAAGACAAAGTGAATGAATTTATGCTTATGGCTATGGGAGTTCTTGATGATAAACTCATAGAAGGTGACATGGATGATGAAGAAACAGTGGTGGATATGGAAGGTGAATTAATCAGTGCTTTGGAAGAAATTGACAGACTCGGATGTAAGAAGAGAAAACAAAAATAGTTGTTGATACATTTTAAAATGAATGGTAAAAAAACCTGATGAAGAATGTGCCCTATTAAAAGTAGAGTTAGAAGAGGCAAAGAAAATAGAGGACATACTGAAACAACAGTTATCAGAAAAGAAAGCAAGGTGTGAAGCCTTAGAAGAAGAGATACTAAAAACTGGAAAAGAGATGGAGAAGTTTAAGGCATTGTATCACCAAAATCTGTCAAGTATTAAACCTTCAGAAGGATTAACCTCCATTCTAAATCAGCAAAGAACCCCAAAGTTGAAAGTTGGCTTGGGGTATGAAGAAGGATCAAGTAGTGATAATTCAAGTAATACAGAACCTATCAAGTTTGTCAAATCCTCAAACTTTGACAACAGTGACTCTGCAGAAACAAAGAAAGAGAATCAACCACCAAGAAGGAATGAAAGAAAAAGTACTAGAACCGAATCTATAAATCAGAGAGATTATCGGCATGAAATAAATCGACCTCCTCAAAGAAGATAGACTTTTTCAAGGTACAAAGGATTTTTCTATGGTTATTTTTTTTTTCTGCTCTAATTTTGGTCACAAAGCTATAAACTGTTCCTTAAGATTTAGATTTGAACAATCAAGATGCTCAATGAATAACCATCTTCCACAACAAAGATCGAGACAATCAAGCAACAAACAACTTCAGACTATAAATCATTTGATGGCTGGGAAAAGGACGCAATTTAAGCATAACAATCGCTATGATATGCTATTCAGTGAACCAGAATGTTACCTCTACCATAATTATGGACATAAAGCTGCAGATTGTCGCTTAAGGAATCACAAGCCAGATTTGATCCCCACTGCTGAAAATGTCAAGGTTTGGAAGAAGAAAGTAGATGACAAGTGTGGACTAGTGTTATCATCTCAAAAACAAAAGAATCCCTGGTATATTGACAGTGCATGTTCCAAACATATGACTGGAGACAAAAGTGAGTTTCTAACTTTTAGTGAAAACAAATCAGGGAATGTAACTTTTGGAAACGATGCACCAGGAAAAATAAAAGGTAAAGGAATGGTAAGCCTAAGTAATGGCAAAGGAAAAGCTCAAGATGTGTTGTTTCTAGATGGTCTGAAACATAATGTACTAAGTGTCAGTCAAGTTTGTGACAAAGGATCTGAAGTTGTTTTTACTTCTAAAGACTATAAAATAAAGTCTTTGAATTCATGACAACTGATTGCAAAAGGGATAAGAACAGAAAACAATGTCTATGTGTTAAAAGAAGAAAAAGAAGAATGCCACTTAAGCAAATATGATGAAAGTTGGTTGTGGCATAGGATACTTGGACACCTAAATTTTGATCATATAATCAAGCTCAGAAACAATGGGGCAGTAAAAGATCTTCCGAAGATATCAAAGCCATACGACTCTGTTTGTAAACATTGCCAGATAGGAAAGCTTACTCGCACTCAGCTCAAATCTAAAAACTTTCCTTCAACAGAAAAAACTATCCAGTTAGTACATATGGATTTATGTGGACCATCAAGGAAAGAAGGTACAGGAAAAGAAAATTATTTTATGTTGATTATTGATGATTATTCTAGACTAACATGGGTTTCCTTTTTGAAGGAAAAATCTGAAGCATTTGAAAAATTCAAAGTGTTTAAAGCTCTAACTGAGAATCAAACAGGAAAAAGATTGAAGGCAGTAAGGTCTGATAGAGGAGGAGAGTTTATCTCATGGAACTTCAAAGAGTTTTGTGATAAACATGGAATCAAAAGAGAGTACACAATTCCAAGGGATCCATGGCAAAATGGAGTTGTTGAGAGGCAGAATAGATCAATACAGCAAATGATAAGGTCAATGATGAATGAAAGGAACATACCTTAGAAATATTGGGTGGAAGCAATTCATACAACTGTTCATATCCTTAACAAAGCAAATCTCAGACCACACAGTGACAAGACTCCTTATGAACTATGGTTTGGAAGACCTGCTTCAATCAAGCATTTTAAAGTCTTTGGGAGTAAATGTTATATTGAGAATAATGATGAAAATATTGGAAAATATGATGACAGGGTTGATGAAGGTATATTCTTGGGTTATGCTACAAACATTAAAGGGTACAGATGTTACAATAAGAGGTTGCATAAACTAGTTGATTGTATAGACATAAAAGTTGACGAAGAAATCCTGGTCAGAAATGTAAGCAGTGTTGAACCAAGCACATAAGATATAGTTGAAGATGAATATGAACAGGTCCATGGATCAGAAAGAGAAGAATCTGAATCAGATGAAGATACAAATACTCAGGCTGACACAAATCAGCATAAAGAAACAAACTCACCTCTCGAAACTATTAGAAAGAATCATCCTGAAAATCAGATAATTGGAGATATAAATAAAGGAGTTCGGACAAGAAGGAAATTGATTAAAGACTCAGAACAATCTCATGTTTCTTTTCTATCTATGATTGAACCTAAAAATTTTGATGAAGACAGCAAGCATGATGATTGGATTAGAGATATGAATGAAGAGCTTGATCAGATTGAGAAGAACAATACCTGGGAGCTTGTTCCTAGACCCGAAGATAAGAATGTAATAGGTTCCAAATGGGTGTTCAAGAATAAAATGAATGAAAAAGGACAAGTTGTTAGAAATAAAGCTATATTGGTCTATAAAGGGTATGCACAAGTTGAAGGTCAATATTTTGATGAAACCTTTGCATCAGTGGCAAGATTGGAAGCCATCAGAATGTTCCTTGCATATTCATGCCATAAGAACTTTAAAGCGTATCAGACGGATGTTAAGTCAGCATTCCTTAATGGAGAACTAGAAGAAGAAGTATATATGGAGAAACCTGAAGGATTCTCATTGAGAAATAATCATGATTATGTTTGCAAGCTGAATAAGGCCCTATATGGATTGAAACAAGCACCACAAGCTTGGTATTATAGACTGGACAAATTTTTACAAGACAAAGGGTTCAAGAAAGGTATTGTTGACAACAATCTCTACATTAAGTCTGAAGGTGATAATTTACTAGTTGTTTTGGTTTATGTAGATGATATTATTTTTTGTTGTACTAATGAATCCTCTGTCCAGTGGTTTGCTAACTCTATGCAAACAGAGTTTGAGATGTCCATGATAGGAGAACTGCCATACTTTCTGGGTTTACACGTAAATCAGAGTTCTGCAGGAATATTTATCTCTCAAGAAAAATATTTAAAAGAGATGTTGAAGAAATTTCAGATGGAGGATTCCTCTCCTATAAGTACACCTATGGTGGTTGGTTGAAAGCTCAGTAAAGATGATATTTCACCTGATGTTGATCAAAGGACATATCACTCTATGATAGGTAGTCTTATGTACATCACAACATCCCGTCCTGATATAATGTAAGTTGTTGGAATGGTAGGTCGTTATCAGCCTGCTCCTAAACAAAGTCACTTGGTAGCTGTCACAAGGATATTCAAATACTTGAAGGGAACAATGAATTATGGTCTGTGGTATCCCAGAAATCAGAATTTTCAGTTAATTGCTTATTCAGATGCAGATTGGGAAAATTGTGTGGATGAGAGAAACAGCACCAGTGGAGGTGCCTTCTTCCTGGGTGACTCGTTGGTAGCATGGATTAGTAATAAAAAGGGATCTATTTACTTATCAACTACAGAAGCAGAGTACGTTGCTGCTGCTACTTGCTGCACTCAGATTTTTTAGATGATTCAAACTCTTGCAGATTTGAAGGTAAACTATATTGTTCCGATTACAATTCATTGTGATAACACCAGTGCCATTAGTGTCTCCAAGAACCTTGTTCTTCACTCCAAGACTAAGCATATCCCAATAAAATATCATTTTCTTAGAGAACAAGTTACAAACATAGTGGTTCAACTTAATTATATTCCTTCCACAGAACAGATAACTGATATCTTTACTAAACCATTAGCAGCGACCCCTTTTGGATATCTTCATCAAAAGTTGGGGGTTATAACTTCCTTCGTCTAATCTATTCACCAGCTCAGGGGGAGCGTGTTTCTTCTTTGACATTGATGTCAAATGGGGAGAAAGTGTAGTAATTTCAAGGATGCTACAGTGGTATAGTTGCATTTTTTTCAAGGGGTTGCCATCAATGCCAAAGGGGGAGATTGTTGGCATGTTTTCAGACAGAGGCAGAGTATGTGTGTTTGTCATTGATGGTGAAGATCAGCATGATCAGTAGCACAGCGAGAATGGCATGGCAATGGACAGATCAACAGTGAATAGCAACAATGATCGTTGGATCCCATTCATAATTCTCGATGACCGTCAGATTTGAATTAAGATAGGAGGAGCGCACAGTAGAAGCAAATAGATCTCAGGCATCAGATCTGAGCCCAAAGACCGACCATTGTTGGATCCATAATAAGGAGCATGGTATTTACGTGCAAGATTAAGCGGGCCTACAAAATCCCGAAAGCAGGAGGACTGTCCATCTTCAAGAAGGACACATGGCAAGCGACTAGAATTTCGTTGACCTGCACATTGGAGGAGTCAATAGAACATGGTGTGGGAACTTGCGATATGCGAAATCTCGAGAATTGATCTGGACCTTTGGATCGAGGTATGTTTTGGAACGTTGGATGCAGAGGACACATGGTGAGCGATTGACATTTCGTTGACTGGAAAGTCAAAGAAAGGAGGTGCTCTATCCTATGAAATCGCGAAATGTGAAACCACGACTTAATGTGAGTCGTTGATCAAAGAGATATCGTGGACCGTTGATCAGGCATGACGAAGGCTCGTGAAGTTGCAAAATCGTGATAAGATCTTTACCGTTGATCCAAGAGGGGCATGTGGCGAGGGATTAACATTTCACTGACTAAAAAGTCAAAGGAAGAAAATGCTCTAACCTTGCAACTCGCGATATGTGAAATCGCGATAAGGTCTGGCCTGTGGTCATAGACAAGGTCACATCGTCGAAGGCTTAAGGGAAGGAGCTAATTGCTAAGCTCCATTTTGGGGATTGCAACTTGGAGTGTTGAGACCCTTCATCACAGGAATCCCGAAACGCGAGATCGCGATGAGATCTGGACCATCGGATCATTGGAGATCTCGACCGTTGATCAGGCTCGATGAAGTTCGTAAGTTCACGAAATGCAAAAAACCTTTTGGTGTAGGTTTTGGTCACCGTCGATGGTCATGTGAGAGGGAGAAGCTAGCAGAGCTAAGCTCCATTTCGGGGATCGCAACTTGGAGCATCGAGACCCTTCGACACAAGATTGTCGAAATGCGAAATGTGAAATGCATTTTGATTAGGCCCATGGTCACAGCCAGTGGGCATATGGGATAAACGCAAGACCTTGCGGATTTAATCCAACAATGCTTGTTAAATGGAAATTTGATCGAGGGGCTACTGTTGATCTTTATGATTAACTGTTCAGTTACGATTCAGTTAGCAAAACCGAATCATGGTTCTTGGATGGTTGGCGATTAAGTGGCTGAAGAATTGTTGTCCTAGAAATTCGAGGTGTAACTGAAGTTGTGTGTAGTGCATAAAATAAAGATGTAGTGACTGTGTATTGTTGGTTGTTTTGAATGAAAAATGAGTTGAACTGTAAGAAAGGGAAAATTACAGTATGTGCAGTGTGAGACCGACAGTATGCGCAGTGTGAGATAAAACTCAGAGATGAGTAACAGATGCTGAAAAGACAAAAGCAAGAGCAAAATTGTAGAACAGCTTGAAGCAGAGCAGAATTGCAGAACAGATAGAAGCATAGAAGAATTGAAGGACAGAAGATAAGTGGTAAGAATTGAAACACCTGCGTTGTTGGTCATTCAATCATTTTACTTATAAACAGGGAGGTAGGGTGGTGCTAGGGAGGACTGTGGTCCTCTTATATTCAAGTTGATGCTTGAATATTGGGATTTGTAGATTCCATTTAGTTGTGGCTAGAAAACAGGGTGGCAGGGTGGTGCTTGGGAAAACACAGATTTTTCTATATGCAAGTTGGTGCTTTTATAAGTGGAAGTAGTTTCTTCCATCCAGTCGGTGCTGGAACACTCAGGGAGTTGGTGCTTCCTTCTAGTGGGTGCTAGAGAAACCAGAGAGTTAGTGCTCTCAAAAAGTTGGAGCTTGTGAAACAGAGGTAGTAGCCTCACTTTGAGTTGGTGCTCAAACATAGATGATGTACAGAACTTAAAATATTGCCTATCATTTCAAAGAAGAAGAGGTTTTCTCCATTTATGGGTTTCCTTGTGAAAACTTGTCTCTGTATAAATCTTATGTGTTATTGATGCTCATTATTTATGTTCTCCATATGTTGTATAATATTGATGGTCACTTGGAGAAAGATTAAAAATGGTTCAATAGACTTAAAATTGTTTAAGCACAGTAACAACTGATTCACCCCCCCTCTCAGTTGTCTTAGTATTTTTAACAACTACCACAGGGGGTATGTTTCCTCCTAACCCACCTTTGTCAGTCTGGACCACAGTGGTATTGACTCCCTCTACTTCTGGTAGTGGTTTGATACCGTCATCAATGGTGACCACTGCTCTGTTTACACAGAGTGCGACGAACCCTCCATTTTCATATGGGATGCTCGGCTTCGATTCGAACTCAGTCTTTACCTACTCCACCTTATAGACCATGTGTCTAGGGGTAGGGAGCTCAAACGCTCCCATGCAAGGGTCTACTGGGGGCACTTCAGTCCCCTTCAATTCTATCCCTTACGGTGGGGGTCATATACCTCATCCATACCCCTCGCTTGGTGGTGATTTCCTGCATCCCATCAGGCCGAATGTTAACTACAGCTTGTTTAGAGCATGTAGTTTAGGACCTTCGTATTAAACTACGTCGGTGGGATCCATGTCATTCTCTTTGTTTGACGTGTTTGGTAATAACACCTTTTCTTCGGCTACCGTCTCGGTTGGGGGCAAACCTAGTTTTGGAAAACAGAATCCTGTGCAGGATACTATTCCTACACATGGGGAAAGTACAAGAGTTTTCTCCTCACAAGGACTTTGGAATCCTTGGTAGAGATCAGTTCCCTCGCAAGGGATGTTGGTCAAGGGAAACCCCTTCCATGGTCAATGGAACCTCGGGCAGGGCTCAGTACCTATGCCCATCAGATCAGCTGGGGGCATCCCCTTCCAAAATCCTTGGAACACAACGTAGGGAGAAATCCCCACCCAACCCACGTTGTCCAATTATGGGAGTCAGCCGATGATTTCCCAGCAAACACAGTTTCCGTACGCTGGTCAAGGCCATAGTTTCTACCATAACCCTAGCCATCAACCCAAATTTTCCTGAAAACATGGTGCCATTCAAACTCCAGGCCCCCTTTTTCCTATACATAGTATCCAAACCAAACTACCATTTCTGGCAATGCTACATCTGTCAGACTTGTCAAGGTTGCTTAATGAATCAATTTATCATGATCCGCGTTGGCCCCCTATGCCGACTAAGTTTTCCTCGGATATTCCAAAATTCGAAGGCAAGCCTAGCGAAGACCCAGGGGATCACGTGACAACTTTCCACTTATGGTGCTTGTCCAACTTGTTGCAAGACGACTCCGTACATTTGCACTAGTTTTAATGCACTCTTATCGAGGGTGTCGTGAAATGGTATATTGAGCTCGACCGCTCAAGGTATTCTTACTTTAATGACCTGGCAATGGTTTTCCCAAACCATTTCCAGCTACCCGTGAGATGCGATGTCAGCACTGAATTGCTGGCCAAATTTGAGTAGACTAAGGCCGATCATATCTCTGATCACATCCGAGAATGGCGGCGTCGGAAGATATTGATTAAGGTATAGGTCCCACCGGCTTTCCTGCTAGAGTGGTTCCTGAAGTCCTTGGTACCAGTTGTATCCAAGGATGTTGCAACTTCGGGAGTGTTTTAAGAGGAGGAGGCGATAGTGAGAGCACAACAGCTAGAACTGATTTACTCTCAGTCTGTCTTACTCTATGAGATTTTTCCAGATGTGCCACAGTCCATCCTCGACAAGGACAAACAGAAGTCTGGACCACATGTCGATGGTATAGTGGGCTCAACACAAGGAAAGTCCATCGATCTGTTGTCAAAACAATTGCAACAATTGTCGATACAATAGACGACAGTCATCCCAACCTCCGGTTTGGTTGTTCCCCCTAACAAAACATCAAACGTACACAATGTTCACTCGACGAACCTGAAGGCCAACCAATATCCTGAAGGAAAGAAGAAACAATGTAACAAGAAGGGTAAAGGGGAAAAAAAGGCTAATACATATCCATGTAACCTTTGCACGGAGGACCACCCGACTCACCTGTGCTCTCGACTTGCAGAGGCCTAGAAGCTATTGGCATAGCAAAACCTTATGTGCCGACGAACCCATTTCCACATGGGCAAAACATGGTTCAAGCCTCAACATCTTCGAGCACAGAAGGGGGCAGTCAGGGACCCACCGCGTCTACTGGTAATACCTTGGTTGTGAATGTTTACATGTTAAAAGGTGGTGCTCATATAGAGACCAGGTCCTGAGATTACAGAATGCCAAAATCTGTCGAAAAGAGTAAAGAAGCCACAAACCCCCTAGTTCCTCTCCAGATTGAGAAGACGATGGGAGAAACAATGACACACATCCCTAAAGGTGCATTCAAGAAATCTTCTCATAATCCGAACACGAGGTCTTCCTAGAACTACTCTATTGTGGAAGATTTGGCACAAACCCCTTGCGCGATGTCCACTTTGGAGGTCCTCCAGAGCTGCCCTTCGCAGAGAAAGGCTCTGTTATCTGCTCTGGGATCTGTAGAGACTTGTAACCTGGGATCGATTGTTCCCGATCCAACCGACTTGAAACCTTGTCTTCCTTACCACGTTGTGTTTCAAATAGTAGTGGTTTACACCACGAAATATTTTACTCGGAATATCTTCCATACAGTGGTTGGCGAGGGAGGCTCGACTTGCGTGATTTCATTGATGTGTTGGAAGGCCATTGACCAACCCATTTTGTCTCCGTCAGCTGCATTTCTTATGACATTCAATGGTCGTTCGTTCAGACCAAATGGAATCATTCCTTCTTTCCCCATGCAGTTAGGAGGGAAGACCATGTGTGTCGAATTTGAAGTGGTCGATGCACCTCTTGACTACAACCTTCTGTTAGGAAGGAGTTGGACCTATGCAATGCATGCAGTGGTTGCTACATTTTTTTGGGTCTTTTTGTTTCCACACGAGGGTCGAATCGTGACCATTGACCAGTTGTCCTTCTCCCGTCCTGACCCTTCATTGGGAGCATCCATGGTCCCGATGATTGATAACCCTCATCCCGACACCGTCAATGTAGGGGTTGGTTTGTCCCCATCACTGATGGGTACTTTTGATTACCCGCCTCCTTCTGGCGATGCCAAGCTTATATCGACTGCCCCCGACCAACCTAGGGCTGAAATTTTTCAAATTTCATCGTTCTGAATGACTTACTTTCACGATCCATGGACTCTTCATTCCCCACTGGCCTCGATGGAAGGGACAGGGAATTCTAGCATGGCCATTCCCTTGTTCGCGACATAAGTTGCATACAACATTGTCCAGTAAGCTTCGGTCGCCCCCGATCCGACTCCCGCATAAGAGTTAGATCTAGTTCTCGAGCCTATTTGGGCTCAAGGTTCCCTTGCCACTACAGATTCTTTAGACCTAGTCTTTCCCTCAGATGAGTTGATTCTCAAGGCATTGACTGGTCCAGACAGACCCTGGGATGATCTCCATCATAGATCATACTTCCTCCCGGAGTTAAGAAGAATAGAGGCAGGCGAATTTTTTTTTACTATGACTAGAGATAGGTCTTATCCTATTAATCCTCTGGTAACGCATGCAGTTTACATAGAGGGTAGAATGGAAATATCGTTGAAATGATCCCTATAGATATCTCCAGAACCCCTGGCATCATGGAGAATGTTTTCGTCGGAGCGTACTACTCCCCCAAAGAGATTCGAATTTATACAGAGTTATTTAAGGAATTATGTGACATTTTTGCCTGGTCTTACGAGGAAATGTCAGGCATTGATCCAAGGATCGTCGAACATGAGATAACGACTTATCTTGACGCCAACCTGGTCCGATAGAAGCTTCGTCGAGTGAATCCTCGAAAAGTGGCAACAATTAAGGCTGAAGTAGAGAAATTTCTTAAATCCGGTTTTATCTACCCCGTACAATTGACGGAATGGGTGTTAAATCCTGTTCTGATTAACAAAAAATAGGGTATGATTCGTGTGTGCATGGACTTTTGTGACTTGAACAAGGCCTGTTCGAAAGATAATTTTCCCACCCCATTCATCGATCATATTGTCGATGAATGTGCAAGCTGTGAGGTTTTTTCATTCATGGATGGTTTTTCAGGATATAACTAGATTCAGATCAAACCCGAAGACCATCATAAAACAACTTTTATTTGTCCTTGGGGCACATTTTCATATCGTAATATTCCTTTTGGCCTAAAGAATGTTGGATCCACTTTTCAACGGGCCATGTCTTTTTTTTTCCATGACCTTAGACATATAGTCGATGCTTATCTTGATGATATAGCATCACGCTCTCGCAAGAGATCTGATCATCCCACACATCTCTGACTAATATTAGAATGATGTCGCTACTATCAGATTCGCTTGAATCCTAACAAATGTAGTTTCTGCGTGACGCCGGGTCATCTCTTCGGTTTCATTGTTTTGACAACAGGGATCATGGTCGATCCTCTTAAGGTTGAGGTGATAGTTCAGTTGCCTCCTCCGTGCACAATACCCCAACTTCAAAGCTTACACGGGAAAGCAAAATTTCTTCGGTGTTTTGTCGCAAACTACGTCGAGATCACTAAAGGGTTCATGCGTCTATTGAAAAAGGGAGTCCCCTTCTATTGGGACGAAGCTTCTCAGCGCTCTTTTGAAGCGTTGAAATGCACCCTTACGTCTGCCCCTCTGCTTCGGCCTCTCGATTATAACAGATATTTCTTGTTGTACTTGGTCACATCAGAGTCAACCATCAGCATGGTCTTGGTTCAAGAGGACGATCTGCTCGAGGAGCATGTTATTTATTACTTGAGCCAAGGCCTGGTAGGACTGGAACTCAACTATTCCCATGTTGAGAAGATTGCTTTCACAGAAGTGCATGCTATCCAACGGTTCCGTCATTACATTATGCTTCGCAAGACCACCGTCATTGACATTGTGAATCCATTTCAATATGTGTTGACATGACAGGTCATTGGTGGAAATATCAGTAGATGGATTGTAATCCTCGAGGAATTTGACTTGGATTTTTTTTCCGCGAAACCCAAAAATTCGTTGGTCTTTGCAGAACTTATTTTGGAACTTTCGATCGAATCAAGTGATGTTACGCCCAAAGAATCGCCTATCAAATGAGATATTTTTATGATCGCATCTTCATACCCCTGGTATGGAGATATACTAGTCTATCTCCAGACTCTGAATTCCCTGCTTCTGCTTCCCGCGACGAGCGTCGACGATTTCTCCATCAGGAACGAAACCATCTCATACTCAATGACACATTGTCTCATTGAGGTGTAGATTGCATTCTTCATCGATACCTTATACATGAGGAGGCAGAGCTCATTCTAAACGAATACCACACTGGAGCATGTGGTGGTCATTGGTCTGGGTTGGCAACAACCCAAAAGATTCTAGGTGTCGGTTACTTTTGGCCTACGTTAATCAAAGATTGCGTTGAGTCGGTCAAGAAGTGTCACCCATGTTAGATATTCTTTCGAAATATGAGGGCACATACTTCTCCCATGTTTCCCATCATAGTTGTTGGTCCCTTCACTAAGTGGGGGATTGATTTTACTACATGCCACCCAACTTCAGCCAGGGAGCATCATTATATCATCGTAGAGGTAGACTACTTCACAAAGTGGTTCGAGGCTATGCCAATGTTTAACAATGACAGAGAAACAACAACTCTTTTCATTTTTAACCAGATAGTAGCAAGGTTCGACATCCTGAAGGAGATTTCCATTGACCATGGAAGTCACTTCCAAAATAAAATGATGTCTGAGTTAACGTTGGAGCTTGGGTTGAGGCAAGAACATTCATCACCCTACTACCCACAAGTGAATGGTTAGGTGGAATATGTGAATAAGTCTCTCAAATCATATATTTGAGTTCATGTCATTGAACAATTATAGGTGTTATATCTCACAAGTTTACACAGTGGGAATTTTCAGATTCTATGAGTTTTCAACATCCAAATTTGGTGTTTTTTTAAGCAGTTCTTCATTAATACTTAGATTAGGGATTTCAAATTGAAGAATTGGAGATCATACCAATTCTTATTATCTTGTTGGTATTATTACTCATATTTATGATTGAGGGGGGGATTGTTAGCCTGTGACACCCTATACAATCATGAAGTCCCACACAACCTTATTGTACTTCACACTATAAGATATATTTTTTATCCCTAGGTCAGCGTCTAAGCACAAGAAAGACAATGGAAACACTTCAACATGATGGGGATGCAAGATCGAATGGTTTGATTTCCATGGGAATTCACTGGGTTTTGCTCCAAAATCTCTCCCGAGCTCACCTTCTTCAACCAATCCTCCACAGGGTCCCCTCGAATGAATTCTAGCCGAGCCCATGGGGAATTATCCTCTGGAATTCCATTCCCATCAGAGGATGGGAACTCGTAGCGAATACTCAATTCCCTAAGCATGCTTCAATAGATAATTTTTGAGTTAATAAGCGAGGTCTCATATCCCAAATATTACCTCGATCTTATAGACCAACACCTCTCTCTGCATATGGATGCAAGTGGAAACAACGATGAAGTGGTACCTCTAACCGGAGCCAGAACAAAGAAGCCTATTGCTAGTTTTTGTTTTAGCAATGGGATTCTCCCCCTAAGTTTAGCATAAAAAACAATTATTTGGTATAAATGTAGATGTTATTTTCAGGTTTTAGTTACATTTTTGGGCCTATAAGGAATATTACATTGGACCTTCAACCAGAGCACAATTGGTTTCCTTCTATGGCAACTCTGGCTCCGGCTGAAGGTCCAAATCAATGAAATGGTTTCAGTTGTAGTTTCAGATGAGGATGAAGTTATTCATGAACTGGTTCAACATACTCTTTCCAAGCCCATTATCACACCTTGGGAAGAACTAAAAAACAACAAACACATAACAAGACTTGGATATGATAAGGAAGTAACCTTTAATATTCCAAACTATTCTAGACCAATCCACTTCTAAAGTACAGAATTCATTCAAGAAGTTTCAACTACACATGTTCCAGTTCAACATGATAATGTGAAGTGCCAACATTATCATTGAGTTGGTCATATGTATAATTGGTGTTTTAATCTCCATCCTTATCAAATTTTCAGAAAGCATAATCATTTATCTGATAGATGCTCCATAGTAAAGAATCTACAATATTAAAGATTCACTATGGGTGGATCAATCCTTGGCAGTGGTCATTGATAGGCAAGAAGTTGTATCAATGTTATCGTAGAATTATCTCTTGAGTAAAGACATATCTTGAAGTAGATAGTCATTCAATCTTCTCTCCTTGAACCTTAACCAGGGGGGATGTTCACAAATGAAATGAGAATGTTACTCTCTCCCACTTTAATGGGGGGACGTACATTGATGAAACACGCTTGCACCTTAAGAGGAGGAGGAGTACATTAAAGAGTAAAAATATTTAGTGGTAAAATGAAACCACCAAATGAAGTGAAAATGGTTAGTGGTCAACCAAAAACCACCAGATATAGTGATGAATTGGTTCATGGTAACCCACATGAAAATCCAATATTCCTCACCTTTTAGCTGATTAAGGGGGGGATATTGATGATGATTGTCAGACTTGAAGTTTCAACAAAAACAAACAAAAATGCCAAATTAGAAACAACAATTTGTAGATGGCAGTCTTAGATAAACAAAATTCCAAATGGGAGACAACAATAACAACAAGAGCATTGCAAAGATTTTATCACTTGTGATAAATTGTCAATTGGGCATTTTGAGGTTTTTTCCAAGATTTGAGATTTGAGTAGTGCTAGTAGTACACCTAGTTTACAACTTAGTATTTATTTAGAATAATTATGGTTCAGTTGAATCTTACTGAAATTCAAATTGATGATTGGGTTGCTAATTGACATTGTGATATGTGTCATTTTTTAAGAGCAATTTTGTGGACATTTTGTTCATCTAGATGATCATTTGACCTAATAGAGGACCACTAGATCCTTCTGCAATGTTACTTGGAATTTGATTGAGTTGTTAGGAATTTGCAGGGATGTGTCAAACTTCTTGTTGATTCACTTCTCATTTTTCACTCTAATCATATATTTGAGTTCATGTCAGTGAACAATTATAGGTGTTATAGCTCACAAGTTTACACAGTGGGAATTTTCAGATTCTATGAGTTTTCAACATCCAAATTTGGTGTTTTCTTAGGGAGTTCTTCATTAAGACTTAGATTAGGGGTTTCAAATTGAAGACTTGGAGATGATACCAGTTCTTATTATCTTGTTGGTATTATTGCTCAGATTTATGATTGAGGGGGGGATTGCTAGCCTGTGATGCCCTATACAATCATGAAGTCCTACACAACCTTATTATACTTCACACTATAAGATATATTTTTTATCCTAAGTAGACCAAATCATGTATCATCTATAAAACTCTCCTTCTTTTCGTGCAAGGAAAAATAACAAGAAGTTTTGATTTTCAAAGTTGGTTGAGAAAAAAAAATGATTTATAACACAATTAAATGTACATTGGTGTAATAATTTGCATTGAGAGATATTTTTTAAAAATATATTCCATTTAAACTTGGGAAATCTCAATTCAAAATTATCAATTAACATTTAATTTAGTCTCAATTCAAAACCACTAACACTACTTATCATAGATATATTGATAAAATTAAAGATAAATAAATAGAGATGTTTTACAGGGAATTAAAACAAATTAAAAGGCATAGAAATTCACTATTAAAATGAGTGGTTAGGGAAGTGATTGAGAAGAGTTATAAGGATAAAGTAAACTAAGTATTGAGATAATTGATAAAATAATGTTAATTGATAGGATTTGTTGTGATATTGTTGGTGTGGATAGTACGTTATGTGGAAATTTAATGTAGATAATGTAACCAACATTATCTTGTCTTTTGTTATGATGGTTAGTGGATTCCATCTATAAGGTGGTTAATGGCATTAATGAGGTGGTTAATGACATTAATGATTTAGTTATACATAATGCTTATATAAAGAGTTTTGTAACTAGTTAATGGTATTAATGATTTAATTATGCATAATGATTATATAAAGATTAATGACATTAATGATTTAGTTATGCATAATACTTTTATAAAGAGTTTTGTACCATTTCTTCACGGGAATCCTTAAGATGATTAAGTGATGACGATGAATACAGGATAGAAATGAGTTCTCTCTATAGATGTTTCTCTCTTGACGGTTTTATCACATATAATCATGGTGTTATTTTCTTGATGTGTTTTATGAGTTAACTCTTTATTTGACCATGTTGAATTTCTACATCGTGTTAAAGCATGGATAGGATTATCCCTACTCCAAGATCACTAAGATGCTTTTCAATATTTTGTGATTTTTTATTTCGAATCAACAATCAAGTTTAGTATTATCTTTTCTTGTTTGTAGATATGAAAATATCTTCTTTTAGTTATGTAAAAGAACCTTTGAAGCTCTCTAGATATGCTCTTGAATATCAAAAGTTATTTCTTACTCTTAGAAAAATTGGTGTATCCTAGAAAAACTCTATCAATTCCATTGCATTTGAAGTGGTCTTTTTAGTTAATTTCAACTTTTTTGTTTATCGAAAAAGGCTTTTGTTTACCTCAAATACTAATATTTCTCTCTACTGGTTTGTGGTTGTTAATTTTGAAAAGGTGTACAAATTTTGATGTATAAAGTTTTGTTCAAATTTATTTTTTGGAAAAGTATTTTGGATTTATTTAATGTGAGATTAATTAAGTTAAATGTCTAATTTTTTGGCATTAGTAACTTAAGTGAATTGATTACGTGTTAGCTGCTAGATATAAAGTGAAAGTGAGATTAGATCTCAATCATTGATCACTTTGGAGAAGATCTATGGTTTTGGATTTAGGGTTAACTCAATTTAATAAAAGGAGGCCTAGGTGAGAGGATGAGACACACTGAATGGACAATGAGGAGATATCATTGAGTGGGTGAAGAGAAGATCATCCAAGTGTGAGTGGGAAGGGATGAGGAAGGGTGCAAAGGGGAGCAAGGAACATAACAACAAGGTGGGTTAGGATATTGTTGCATTGTATTCCTCTGATGGGCCATTATCCTAGGATGGGATCCCAAGATTTTAATGAACAAAATCAACAAGGTATTGGTTTTCCCTTAGGAGTTTTTCTAGGGGTGTTTACCCAAAATATTTATGCAATGTGATTGGTTTATGTTTTATGCTTCCACTGATTAATTTCGTTAAATCCTAGTTGTGCTAATAATTAATAAAGTGATTTTATTCAGATTTATTAGTCGGGTGTTAGGTTAAGATAAATTAACATGGTATTAGAGTTGCATTTCTGAAGAGGAGAAACCATATTTTCACTGAGATCATATTTCCAACGAGAATTTTTTTTATATTGAAGGTTTGCAGGAAAATTATTTTTTTAGGTCTGCAAATTGTGGGGTTAAATTAAAAAGAGAGAGAGAGAGAGAGAGAGAGATAATTGTACAACCATCATAGAACAGTTGTACGGTCATCGTATGATTTGTACGATCTGTACAACGTACAGATTGCCTGAGTGTACAAATTGGGCTATTAGATCAGGTGGATTTGATTGACCGAGTGAGTTGAAGCAATGATCCATGTGAGGAGGAGACCCGTAGGAAGCGATAAAGAGTCTTGGGTGAGTGTGGGAATTGATCGCTGGTAAAGATATGTATCACCATGAGTAGATTGAGCAGAGAAAGGTTGTGGTAGCCACAATGTCAACAAAGAGATGAGAATGCAGGTCATGGGTTGCTGAAGTGCAGTCGCAGCCGCCAGAGAAATATCCGTACGACTGCAGGGTTGTAAGTGGATTGACTTCTAGAAAAGTGGGCCCAACAGAGAGAAAGAGGCGTGGAGGTTGGAATCTCATGGTGTGTGCATCTGCCAAGGATATTTTGCAAACAGGTTGTTGTAGGCAACAAGATGTGGTGAGAAAGAGAGTTGACAGTAGGAGGGAGTAGTCGTCAGGGATTTGTTAGAGGCAACGAGCTACACCAAGAGCCACTGACATCCACTAGAGATAGCCATCGACCAACAAAGTCGGCTAGTAAGAGAAGTCGCATGATCTGGAAACTAAATGGCCTACTCCTGCTACCATGGAAACCATGCTTATGTTTTCTGGAACCCCCCTCTACTTTCGCTCAAGTTGTAGAGCCCTTCCGTTCCTCAACAAAACCACCAAATGAACTAAGGTAGGAAGAGGATGAAGGTTTTGTATTTTCCCATAAATTTGATTTTTGAGTTTTCCTAATTTAAATGGGAGAGACTACATGGCATGCCCTCTTTTTCCCTCAATTTTTTTTTAATTTTTTACTATTTTTTTAATATTTTCCTTGAAATGTGTGCCAAGTCAAAGGTTGACTTTGACTTTGAATTTTGACAATGACCTCCTTGGTTGAGACTGAAAATGTTTCCAAATGAGATGGAGTTAGAGCACAAAGCACGTCATCGTAAAGGTCTCAACAAGATTTTCTAGAATATGCCATCGGTGATCTAATTCCATGCCACCTAGGCCCTCAATTTTGGCCAGGAAAGTTTGTGCTCAAAGACCCTGATTTGCTTGTTGGGCCCACAAAAGTGCCTAATCTTGAGAAAGGTGCCACATCGTCATACGATGTCCAATTGAGGAAAATAAAGTATTGACGAAAAGGTATCTATGATTAATTCAACAAGGTGGCAATGGATCTCCATGATGAGGTTGTTAATCATTGTTTTAACTGCCCTGAAACTCTATCATGCCAATTGGTTAAAACATTCTTCCTCAACAAGTTAAGAGACTTGTGAAAACTCTAACTAGGTCATCCGATGTGATAATGAGGCAAGTGAGGTATCGTTAGGAAGGTTTCTGAGTCTACTACAACATGGAATCCTTGATTTTCTTATTTGGATCCAATTAAAAAAAAAATAACCCTAAATCATTGTTACCAACTTGGCCTTTGAAACTAGTCACGAATTTGTGAAGGCTCGTTCTAACTAACCGGGGATCGAAACCAGGCATAATATATACCATTGGAAAGGTCTCACATTTTCCTACATCATCTCTAGGGACAATTTTATTTTTAGGTCAGATATCTGAACAAGAAGTCACATGTATGGATTTCAACCATTTAGAAGGTGTGAAAGTTATTCCCTTCATAGACTGGTCATACGAACTCAGAATCAGGCTCATGATATCCCATTGGAAATATTATCCTGATACCTATAGGAAGAAATAAATTTAGTTTCCACATAATAATAGGTTTTATTTTATTTCCTATGGAAGACCATGTCCTCATGAGACCTGCCTAGTGATAAGCGAGTGGGGCCAACGTTGAAATGTTTGCAAACTAAGTCCTCAACTCATGGAATCTGAATTGAGAAACATTGACATAACAAATTATGATATGGGAGGGTTTCATAACTCAAAAATCAATCTTGGGATGGCCTCCCCTAGGGAAAAAGAACATGGTCCCAATACAATCTAGACAAGGTTGGAATGAGCTCGCTTGGGTGTCGACAAAATGTTGATGGACATAAGGGTATTGATGAATGTTATGAATATTTCCAATAGGTGATAGTAGACTAGTGAACATCATGAATTTGAAATCTGTTTCACCCTATTATCCCTCAAATTGATAGTGAAAGAACTGACCCAACTAAATATGACACCCTGTAACTGACTTGAACTGATGTCAAGTGACTTGAAATTGTTTCCTAATACTCTTTAATGGGAAAGGGGCATGGTTAATATGTCCCCAACCATTGTATTTTATTGGAAATAGAGAATAAGAGGCTTCTAAGAGAATCCCTTAGGCCATATTATGAAGAAATGAAAGTGATAAACATGATGTTGAGCCCAAAGCATATTTTTGGGTCAACACTCTTGGCGTTGAAGGGGAAATTCCTTCTGAGGCATGTAGAAAAATGAGATCACCTGCATGAAAGATTGCAATACTCAGTAAAATGTTATACTTTCGAAGTAATTGAGGTGGGTGAGGGGGGGAATTCAACTGTAGTATGAGGACCATTTTTCGCATTAGAAATAAATTGAAGAAAGAAAGTGGTGCAATAAATATATACAGAATAATTTGTACTGATATTCACAAAGGATAGAAGAAAAGGAACAATGACCTAGGTTTTGTTGACCAATGTGGCCCAAGTGACATGGGTCCCTCACTTGGATTAGGGCTTAACCGTGAGAATAAAGGCTTAATGTGAATTTTGGCTCAACACAAATTTTCATGCATGCCTTCTATTCTCAACACACAAAAAAGCGAATGGGTATGTTTTGCAATCAGTGACCCACTGAAGAAATAACTAGCAAGCAAACCAATCAATCAAGGGAGTAAAGAAATATGAAAAACTTTTACAGAAGATGATGAAATATCTCAAAACTCTCAAGTCATTATACTTCGAAGGAAAAAGAACGTTTCTTGGAAAATGTCACATCATAAGTTTTTGAGTAAAGAGCAAAGAGCAGTTGCAATCACATAGCTATGTAAGCCATCATGCCATCGAGTTTCAACTTTACCAGGATATGTTATGATAAATCCTATAGACTTTCCCCACTGACTTTATCTTGATAATATTAATTCTTACTCCTATTTAAGGTGATACCAATCCATAGTTTTCTTTTGGGAAAAACATGGTAGAAGGACTCCTAGGATGACACTCTTTTCAAACAACCATATGAAGACAAGGAAACTAACTTTCTGATTAAAACCAAACAAACCAGAAATGGAAGAGAAGCAGGAAACCTATGACATTGAAATGAAACAAGCCAAAATGAAGGGAAAATCCAAAAGGGGCCTACACCCAAAAACTCAAATAAAATAGGCCAAAAGCTCAAAATTGAAACAAAGGAAAATACAAACAAGTAGAAAATCAACAACAATAAACACATACGAGCATAAAATCAACAAAAGTAAATACATACAAGCATAAAATCAAAATGTGGCAACCTATGTACAAAAAGATGAGGTTTATCAGGAATAAAAGAACTTTAGGTGGCGACCATTCACAGGGAATTAGAGTGATTCACCATCCAAGTTTTTTAATCTAAAAGCATTGGTCCCTAGAACCTCGTAGATTGTGTAAGGACCCAACCATAAAGAATCAAACTTGCAAAGTTTGGATGGGGCCTTATGTGCTTTGTCCCATAATACGACATCATCCCCTAATTTGTAATTTACGATTGTGACTCTTTTATCAAAGGGACATTTGACAATGTCTTGTTTCTTTTGGAGGTGTTGGAATGCATCTTTTCTAACCTCCTCTAGTTCGATTAATGTGTCTAAATGATGTTGTAAGGAATGTAAATCACCTTCTGCCTCCACAATAGACAATATCAAGGCTGGAATTTGCAAGTGAATAGGTAGAACAATAGGGTTTCCATAGAGCAGAGTGTAAGGACTTTGCCCCATAGTTGTCGTTGGGATTGTATGGTCAGCCCATAAAGCAAATTTTAATTTAGTGTGCCAATCACGCTTGTTGTATTTGACTATTCTCTTAAGGATAAAATCAGATTTTTATTTGTTGATTCAACCAATCCATTACCTTGGGGGTAATAGGTGGAGGATTGAAAAAGTTGGATGTCATATGTGACACCAAGGTGAAGCATGACATCAGACATGAAAGCTGATCCATTTTCAGTTAGTGTCTCAGCAGGGATTCTGAAGTGGGATAAAATATTACACTAAATGAATTCTACCACTTGCTACTTCATATCATTCCTAAGGGAAACTTCTTAAACCCACTTCATAAAGTAGTCTATAGCATTCAATATGAACATATGAAATACACTATAAGGTGGTAATATTGGTCCGATAAAGTCCATACACCATATTTTGAAATGAACTTGTACTTCAATAGGTTTAAGAGGTAAAACAACTAACTTTTGTTTTCCAGTGAAACATTGACAAGCTTCTCATTTTTCGAACCAATAAATAGGCATCTTGGTAGAGTGAAGGATAAAAGTAACTTGCATGTAAAACTTGTTTATTAAGGTTGGTTGTCATTGATGTCAACCCTTGAAGAAAGTCTGGTAGCAAATTTTGATAGAACAAAGGTTTGGGTAATGGACCCAAGGTTGTTTCATGTATAATGGTATGAGTTTGGATATATTTTAAGGTAATACTATTTTGTATGGATATTACATGTCATTCCATTTTCGGTGGTATGTGGAACGTCACATAACTCCTCACGATTAGAGAGTTATGGCCATGAGAAGTTGGAGAACCCAGGTTTGGGTAATGGACCCCAGTTTGTTTGATGGATAATGGTATGAGTTTTGATATATTTGTAGGTAAGACTATTATATATGGATATTACATGTCATTCCATTTCTGGTGGTATGTGAAACATCACATAACTCCTCACGGTTTGAGAGTTATGGCCTTACGAAGTTGGAGGACCCTCATATGTCATCTAGAAACCCTAAAAGGTCAAAGTAGTCAAAGTGGTTTAAGAGATTTTAGAAGGTAAATAATAAAGTGAAGTGATGAGTGTACTATAATTCAAAGTGAATACAAAACAAATTATTTAAATAATAAATTTAATGGAGAAATTAGAAGTGGGTTAACCCTAAAATAAGGAAAGTGGGCAAGGTGACCTAGAAGATGCTTCTAAGGAAGCTACTTGGAGAGTATAAATAAGAGGCAAGGCTCTCTGATTTTACATCAAACTTGATAATATTGAATATATATAGGTGACTGAGGTAACCAAATGATATCTAAGCCGAATTTCAGATGGAAGGTGAAGAAAAGAATGCTGGAATTCAAGGGAGGATAAATTCTTTTGATGATGCTTTCTAAGGTATGTTATTTACAGGTCATCTCACCATTTTCGCAATAACATTTTTTCTAGAATCATTCCAACTGTGAAATTGATATACCATTGAGGAAACATATCCAAGTATCTATGGTAAAAATTTCATCTTGTGGGTCGTTGTATTTTTGGAGTTACACTCCATGGAAAATAGGGTTTGTGGCTAGTCCTGAAACTAGTCTAAAACAGGCGTTTCGGGTAAAAACGTCATAACTTATTCATAACAGATATAAATGTAGTAAGAAAAAATGTGTTGGTTAGAGTACACTCTGTAGTATTCTGTGTAACATTTTCAGATACATTCAACAAATATTCTGTGCGGAGCACGCTCTACAAGATCGCTCTCTAGAATAAGCCAAAATTCAGCAAGGTGTGACATTTTTTGCTATAACTCCTTTTCTGAGAGGCTCCAAGTAGTGAAACCTAGAGGAATTGCATAAAACAAACTGAATAACATTGTGTACTATTTTTAGATATTTATTCCTTATAGGTACATAGTTATTATTATTTCAAGTTAGGTTTGTTGACTAATCCCAAACTAGTCATGTGAGACTAAAGAAAAGTTTGATGAAAATGCTAGTCTCTTGTTGTAAAAGTTAAGGAAGGTTTGCAGGTATCTGATCATATACACCAGGTCTATTACAGATTTACAAATCATATTTGGATGATGAAATTGATGAGGGATTTTGGTTAAGGTACATGTTGGGTACATGGTTGAGACAAGTAGTTGATGAGTTGGCACATACATGAGGTGTATAGTTGATGATGTTGGTACATATTTATGAGTCATAGTTGATGAATAGTTGACACATGATTGGTACATACTTGGTACATGGTTGGATGCACTTGTTTATGGTACAGGTTGATTATAGGTTGTTTGGTACAGGTTGGTGCATGGTTGATGCACTTGTTTATGGTACAGGTTGAGGTACAGGTTGATGCATGGTTGATGCATGGTTCAGGTTTATTGGTACAGGATTACAGCGGTATATATCACAGTGATAATGTGACAGTGGTTCCATCATTCTACTTCTACTTCAAGGCGGTTGGACGAGGCAAGGACAGGTGGTTGTAGCCACCTTTCGGTTGTAGCTGGAGAACATAGAGGGTTGTAGCCTCCTTCTGGTCATAGCCAGAGAATAGGGGAGTTGGATCTTCCCTCCGGTTGTATCCTGAGAAACAAGGGGGTTGGAGCCTCCTTCCAGTTGCAACTGGAAAACAAAGGAAGTTGGTGCTTCCAATGAATGTAATTATTCAAGACATATAAGAAAAAACATTATATGGTTTTCTCCCGCTTTGGGTTTCCACGTAAAACACTGGTGTACTATGTATGTGTATGATTGTTCATTTGTTCATTTCTTATTTACTCTGCAGTTATTGGATGATAATGCTACATTGATATAACACTTGGATTATATGGTTAA
>ML789439.1:334836-366116 GCA_009831015.1 Picea engelmannii
AAATAAGAGATTTAACATCCTTTAATAATTTTATGTAATTAAATTGTACAATATCAATATTTAATATTAATAATTCAATATTTGGAAATAATGTTTTTAGATAATGTTAGATAGTTGATATGGATCACCATCCGTAAACAATCACAATTTTGAGCCCGCCAGCCCTGGAGTTCGTCTGTCAATTTGTATATCGCGAAACTCCGAGAGCTATTTGGAGGACACAGAACAATAGAAGTGCAATTTTGAGCCAACCAGCCTGCAAGTCTACCTATCAATTTGCATATTGCGGAACTCTCGGTGTTGTTTGTAGGACACATAACTATAGAAGACATGCTTTTCCCTTTAATATAAGCTCTGTGATGCAAAATGTAGTATGTGGCTCGTTTTAGCACTTTTCCTTGATTGATGAACTTGGTAAAATTAATCTCTTGGAATAATTTGAAATAAACGGATATATATTGTGCGAAGTCCAATGGAGCTATCATATCAACAAGAGGCCCTTAAAATTCAAATTCTTCGTTGTTATACTTTCGGTGATAGAATTTTAAAAAGCTTTGTTTTGTTTACTTCAATTTTTTAAAAATAAGAGATTTAACATCTTTTAATAATTTTATGTAATTAAATTGTACAATATCAATATTTAATATTAATAATTTAATATTTAGAAATAATGTTTTTAGATAATGTTAGATAGTTGTAGGGATCACCATCCATAAACAATCGCAATCTTGAGCCCGCTAGCCCTGGAGTCTGGCTGTCAATTTGTATATCGTGGAACTTCGAGTGTTGTTTGGAGGACACGAAACAATAGAAGTGCAATGTTGAGCCAGCCAGCCTGTAAGTCCGCTTGTCAATTTGCATATCGTGGAACTCTGGGTGCTATTTGTAGGACACGGAACAATAGAAGCCCAATTTTGAGCCCGCCAGCCCGAGAACCCGCAATCCAAAAAGTGGCTAAGTATGGAATGAGGAATCTGTACATGCTTTATAAAATCTCATTTCCATACTTTATAAAAGTACATATTTAGTATGTATAATTATTTATTAAAACCATGGACTACCGTAAATTGATTTCCTTGTAGCTTTTCGACGCTTCTCTTATACAAAAAGATCCTCTAAACTATAAGTATGGCTCATTGTATATATTCCTTGATTCAATAACCTGTTCACATGTGTAATGCATTTCATATTTACTATTAAGACCATCAATGGGGATTTCTTACACCAATTCTCGCTTCCGAAAATTGCCATCCCCTTTATTTTTTTCCACCTACTTTCCATTTCTGGTTACTTACTCATTTTTTCAAAAAATGTCTAGGTATGGGAGTTGGCGGATTCATGTCTTCAGATTCCCACTTACTTTTATATCACCAGCCCGACCAACCACTTCCCCGTTTCATATTGTACAAACATTTTGGATCGTGGGTTCTCGAATAGGTGGGTTATCGGATAGGCGGGTTCAACATTGCATTTCCATTGTTCTGTCACCTACAAACAACACCCAGACTTCCACAATCTACAAATTAGTAAACAAATTCCCCTTTATCTCGTTTTTTAGAACTTGTCCTTGATCATTGAACTTAGTAAAATTAATTCCCTAGAATAATTTGAAATAAAAGAATATATACTATGCGAAGTCTAATGGAACAATTATATGAACGAGAGGACATTAAAATTCAAATTCGTCATTGTTATACTTTTGGTGAAGCTAACATTACAAAAACTTTACTTAAACATCCCAAAATTGATTTTCTTGTAACTTTGGAAAAAAACAGTTCATTCCTCTGCCTTGGAAAGTCAGGGACTTCGTGTTGAGGAACGTCAACAAAATTGATGAATTCGCAACCCATTCTAGCAACTTGAACCTAAGATATGTTGAAAGCCTAAGAGGGTTCGACCCCAATAATTTTTTTTTACAACATTTACAAACACTTGGCTTCGTCAATTGTTTTTTCAAAAAACACCTAATCGAAAACAGAGACATTGGCGACAACGCTCCTGCTTCTGATGCCAGCAAGCAAAGAACCACTAAACTGTACAAGAAACAGGGAAAAGGCCTCAATGAGAAGAGTGTTCAATCGACAAATATCACTCCCAAAAGTACGATATCCCAGAGCATCTCTATAATGGCCCACCACAACAACAAAGTAACTCAGATTTCTTCAAATGGAGGAGGAGATAATGACCCTCTTCACTCTAAAATTGATAGTTCTCACAAGCTTCCAGTAGACAAGAAGAGAAAAAAAATTGTGGGATAGGCGGAAGAGCCCGAAATTCAGAGTGAGAACATGGAACTTGTGCCTAATCTAGGTAGAGTATTCTGCTACCTTGATCATCCCAGAGATGCGATCTAGAATAGTTGTCCAATGGACATATCTAATACTGAAAATTTTGACAAAGATGAATCCTTCGTGTTCCAGAGCATTGTTTTTGACAGCCAGTCCAAAAAATCGATTATTGAAAAAAAAGATGTAAAAAATAAGAAAGGAAAATCTCGTTCAGAGGTTAACCTTGCGAACATACGGTCATCCCAAATATTTCGACTTCACATAGCAACCATAGATGCACTTGATGATTCCATTAGAGGCATTGAGGCTGAGAATGTCAGACTGAAGGACCGGGTCAAGGAATTGGAAGAGGCTTTGATTCCTATGCCATTGTTTGCCAATCCTTTGGCAATAGCCATGCCTGCCACCCCTACAGCCAAGTTAAAAGGATCCTCCAGCCTCCTCACATCGTGTAGAGGATATGTGGAGAATAATATCAAGAAAAGACTGGAACTGGTTACTAAGGCGTGGGAAACATCACAAACCATGACTTCCCTTGGAATGAGGGCACATAATTTGCTCGAACAGTTGTAGGCGGAGTTAAAAGATGAATACAATTTCTATTTAAACACAGTCCTTCCTTTTGGCACCATTGTCAACAACATGACAGAAACAAGAAAAAGACAACAAGATCTCCCATCCAAAAACCGGATCAGTCAATTAAATGCATGCTGGAAAGAAAAAGTGAAGAACCTGCATCTCATTTTTCAATCATGTGAATAAGCCATATCAAAGAAAGAGAAATTATTCACAAAGTTGTCCAGAATAATCTTAGTCGGAAGGACCAACGACTTCCAAGACCCCAACTTAATCTTCAACTCCTTTCCCTTAACTAGGCAATACTTTGATAAACAAGTTGATATTTTTAAGGCATTGTCTTTGGAAAAGTTTTACAGCATCCTTGAATATGGTCAAGATGACATCGACGACTGGCTAGTTGACTATTCAGTACAGAATGAGGAAATTGTTTAAGCTTTGTGTAATCTTTCTATCGACTTCAGGGAATTAGAAAAAGAACTTTTCAACATAAAAATATGGAATGAGATCATTGTCGCCCCAATGAGAAGCTACAATGAAGAATGACTCGAAAGGGAATTGAAGCAGGTCGTTGACGAAAGGCAACAGGCAGTTGCCACGATTCCAGCAGTCGTCGACGAAATCAATGAAAAGGCATCAACAACCAAATAGAAAAATGGATCATATGTATCATCACTGTAAGTCTACTGATTGCATCCTACTTTGTTTATCAACCCAGTTATTCCACTTTTTTAAATAGAAATGTCTAGCCAAAGACTGATACCTTTCAATTTATTATTTTCAGGTATTACACTCTACCGTCGCCCACTTCTTCTTTCTACAGTCCTGTTTCTTGTACATATTTCTCTTATGGTCTGTGGGAGCCCCAATCCTAGTCTATATGACAAACGCATTGAAATTTCGAGGAATATGTAACAGACTTTTATTTTTTGATATATTTCAAATAAAATTGTTTTTTATCTCCTTTTATATTTATGTCTTCATACATTTTTATCTTCCACTAGTCTATATGACAAATGCATTTAAATTTCCAGGAACATGTAAATTTTTTAATATATTTCAAATTAAATTGTTTTTGTATCTCCTTTTATATTTATGTCATCATAATTTTTTATCTTCCACTATGCAGGACTTGTTTTTTCTTAATATACATACAAAATAGACAGAAATTTTCAACATAGTAAAATATATTATATACTTTCAAAAAATAAATGGGGCTCTAGATGCCACATGTCATTTACTGCATGGATACTACATGTGCTTCATGTTGCTTGCCACATCTCCACTGCAGTTTCCATCTGCTTCCGCTACTTTTTCCTATCCCAATTCAACCCGTCAAAGACTATGCTGCCACACAACACTTCTTAGGTTTAAGAACCTTAAAAAGAAGCTTCATCTTTTTCATTTTTTTTACATTGTTGAAAGAATTTACATGACTAAAAACATCACTATAATTCAACTTGAGAGTTGAAAAAAAAGAAGCTAAAGTGGTTAGAAAATAGGGAATAGTGGAAGTGGGTTATCATTGAAATTTAAAAATCCTGAATTCATATTGATCCCCTTTAGGCTGCTCTAAGCCCTAGCCAATATATTTTTGACATAAGTGGCCAAATATTTGAATCCTCTATATGTTTCTATAAGGATCATGAAGGTTACCTCTTATTTTCTCTTGGTTCCTCTGAATATATTTATATTAAAGACAATAATATTATTTTATTCATATAAACTCATGAGATAGAATGTAAGACTCTACCAAATTTTAGAAATTCTTATTGATTTTTGGCATCCATATTTGAAATTTGACACATTGGTGAAATCTCTTGTGGCGTTTCCTAATTATTCAGGGTTTATTTGAAAACTATTATTCAGTCAAAAGACTCTGAACCTAACACTATACTCCTATGGATTTCCCTAGTTCAAAGGACAATTAAAGTTTGTATTCTCACTCATACTCATTTTAATATTTTGTGGTCCAGTTACGCTCAAATTAAATGGATTCTTATCCTTATATAAACAAGTTTTTAGTAGTGTGTAACATTATTTTAGTGGGATATTTTAATGCTAGGAATAACATCTTGTAATGTGAAGTTTATGATTCCCTTGACCAACTTTGGTTTTTTTTGTCATCACTAACATCAATTGCTATAACCTATAGTAAGCACAAGATCAATTTGGATAAATCCCACACTATAGTGATTTTTAAATGTTGCCTTCAGTTTCGCTTTTTTTTTCTTTGTGAGGGCACTTCCAATGTTGTGGATTGCATTATTACTCATCAATATTTCAGTCATAATATCTATAATTATAGTTTTGTGGTCTCTTCTCTCCCTCCCTTATTTAATCATTCTCTTCTTTCCTTCAAACCCAAACTCCCTTACACTCTTCCATCCATTTCTCCTCCTAACCCTTTGTGATTTCCTCTCATTATCCCTTTTTACCATAATTTGGATGAGATTTATTTGTGTAAAATCCTATCTCTTATAAATTTATACTATTTCAAACCTTATTGATGGAACTTGCAGTGTCTCTAGATAAATATGGACAACAAAATTGAAACCTTATCATCATCTTGTTCATTTTTCTCCATCGAATTCATGTTGTAGGTTGTTTCCTCATAACACTTAAATTAATGATGATCGCAAAATCCTTCATGACACTTAAATTAATGATGATTGCAAAAGCCTTCATAGACTAGTCACTCTTCCATTATTTTCCATAACCACAAAGTTTTGGTGGTGTAGAACATTTTGTTACGAGGAAAATCACTCTATGGCATGGAGTAAACCAAAACATACGGAAATGACTGCAAAAATCAACTCTAATCTCAAGTATGCTATATAAACAAATATGCTAACAAGAAAAGATAAAGAGCCTACCTCATCTAGACGTTCGATGAAGTCCACCGTTGAGCACTTGACCCAAGGCAATACACCTGCAACTTGTCCTCAACAACCAATATACACAAACATATGGTGACAATATATAAAGTTAGCACATACAATATCATAATCCATCAATATTCATAACAAATGCACCCATGGAATAACAATTAAACATTTGCAATACATTAATTGGATGAGAAAAGAGTATTTCTATTAAAATGTAATCAACAGAAATGTATGAATGACAAACTTATGTGTCGACACGTTCGGAACCGAGAAACTAAGTCCCTTCCAGTTGGGCCTCCACCACTTCAATCCTCCACCAAAGGGAAGCTCATATAAGAGAGACAATGAGATTCTCCATAAAATAGGGAAGATCTTGGGGGCTGAACAATGTGTTCAGACTTAAAAAGACAAAGGGATGCAGACTCAATTTGAAGTGAATAATTTCTCCAGAGTAACTTTGCTCTCAAAGTTGAATTCTTCTCCTCTTTTCCACAGCTTAGATAAGGCCCATTTATAGCCTTCAAATGGAATTGAAGGGCTGAGTAGGAACATTTCCAGTATATGGAAGGTCAAGGATCATGGATCTCGTGACGTGACATGGAAACCCGACACCATTTTTTATTTTATTTTGAGCACAAAACCCGATGTATGCGAGCTGTAATGGTGCAACCTACGTATACGCATGTTGTATAGCTATTAAGGCACGTATATGTTGAAACATATAATTTTTAGCTCTAGGAACTGCAAAAGGAGACTTCAAATCTACATAGGTAAATGGAAAAGGCCTTCTGAACAAGTTTACATAGGGTGAAGAAAATCTTGCTATAACACATTTATCATCAACTTCTTAGGAAAAATAAACGATAATTCCTTTTTTATCCAAAGAAAAAAATTATAAATATGCTTAAATTTACTAGTGAGTCCTAAGTCCTTACATAATTCTTTCTTACCTAAGAATAACACTTGTTTGATATGTAATCCTCATGTTTAGTTCAACTATGCCTCGTTTCCCTACAATATCCCCTAACAAATTTGTATTTGTATTCATCCATATCCTACGTATTACTTTTTCCTCCATAATATGGTTAAAAAGATATTTTAAAGCTTAGTATTGGTTAATCCAAATATTAACCTTTGATGTTAAACACCTCAAAGAAATTTTTTCTCACGAACAACCCTACCATGTTAGTTGTCCATATTAATGATCTTTTGAATTACACGATCTCTTAACATTTTTTCCTTTCCTATAATTTAAACATTGTTCATCTCATTTTTAAAGTTGAAGATCACTTTAATCCCAATACTTATAGGGACTTATCATTGGAATATTCTAGCTAAGTTGTTCTATATGATTTTGGTTGAGTACATTTCAAGGGTTGCAAAGAACAATATATTTCATGTAGAGGGTTGATTGGTTTGAAATAGAACCAACAAACTATATATAATATCCCAACTCTTACGATTGTTATAGAGTAAGTAAAAACAAGTAAGAGAAAATCCTATCATTGCTTTATTGTTTTTAAAAAATCATTTCATATTGTCCCCAAACATGTTTTCTTCAAATGATAAAGGACTCGAGCTTCCTAGATATGATTATTTCTTTTTTCACTACTTTATACAAAATGGTTAAGTATAAAGTGAAAGTTGTCACAATTTCTATTTCTTACATGCACAATGTTATTAGTGTTAAACAAAGTTGTCCAGGTTTTCTATTAATTTTTCTTATATAAAGATACATATGAAGTTGATTAATGACAAATCCAGGCCCATTAAAAGTTGTATTATTTTTGGTATTACTATTGTCATTACAGATTTTACACATAATATTATCCTTATGTCTCATATTATTAAAGTTTTCAAAACACACTTAGATATTTTAGATTCTTTATTAAGACCTTTGCGTCTTGGGATCTTCACTAAAAACATTTACAACATATGTTAAAATGTACCTCATAAATATTTGCTATAAAAACCACTTAAGTTTGACATTCATACTAAAAAATATCCAAACATATATAATCTTTACACATTAAAACAGAAATCACAACATGGAGTATTTCATTGTCCTCCCCATTGGAAAATTTCTAACTTCTATGTAACCTTATTTTAGTATGAACTTGTAATAAAATGGAACAATGCTCTCACTCCTAAACTTTTCCACAATTAAATCATGTGTAATGTACATTTTTAATCTTTAATCTTAACCATTGGCAATATGTTAAACCGTTGTTTTTAAAATCCAAATGAGTAATAATGACACCATCTCTTCTTTGTTTTTAAAATCCAAATGAAAAATAATGACATCATCCATTTGTTTCTCTATTGGAAAAAAAAATTATGACACCAATTTCATGTTATGAAGAGATGATCACAAAGGGAAGACAACAATATAGTAAATGATAATGACAGATTTCGGTGGTACTTATGTGGGAAAAAATTATGACACCAATTTCATGTTATCATGTTATGAATAGATGATCACAAAGGGAAGATAACAATATAGTAAATGATAAAGGGAAGATAACAATATAGTAAATGATAATGACAGATCTCGGCGGTACTTATCTTTAAAGTGTGGTTGTAAGTTTTTAAGTGAGCATAAAGGAAAGATAACATCATAATAAGGGATAATGAGAGATTTTACTTATACTTATCTTTACATTTGGTGGTAAGATCTTTTTAGTAGATCATAGAAAAAAATATATATATTTTTAGTAGATATTTATTTTTACATTTGGTGGTAAGTTCTTTTTAGTAGATTATATATATATATAATAAAGTTATGATTTACCTATACTTCAATGTTATAAGAATTTTTAATGTTATTAGAATTTTTAAAGTTATTTTTTATTTTAAAATAAATAAAATAATTTAAAATAATAGATGATATGATAATATCAAAATTTTAGTTTATTAAAAAAATATTATTAAAGTGACTATATATAATAATATTATATATTTTTTATTCGAGCAAAATCTCAAAAACATTTTTTCCTAAAAAAATATTGAAAACCAATGTTTATAATTTTAAGAATATTTTTTTGAACTTTCACAAAACCAAGATAAAGTATCTTAATCTACTTTCTTAATCCCAATTAGTTCAAGGTTTTCTTTATAAATTTTGAGCAGTGTAAAGGAAAATATGTCCATATATCTTGTTAGTTTCAACTAATTTAATGTTTTTCTTAATTTCCAACCACATAAAAGCATGAATATTAATTTTTAGTTTTTTTAACTAACCTTAATTAACTCCAAATCCTCCTTGATTTCAATTTAATTTTTTTCTTAATTTCCAACCACATAAAAACACAGATATTAGTTCTTTTAACTAACCTTAATTAACTCCAAATCCTCCTTGATTCCAATACCATGAAATTTATTTACCAATTTAATTTTCTCTAACTCAAAATATTCCTTTATTTTTATCTCGAGTTCTGAGTTCTACACTATATCTACATCATTTTTCTTTTCCTTGTATTCTCTCTTGATTCCTTCTCCAACACCACTCCTATAACTTTGTTGAAAATTTCACAAAACCTTCTTCCTTCAATGTTCAAATATAGCTTCCCTATACCTTTTTTTGCTGATCAAATTTATTATTACATTTCCCACCAACATTCTTCCATTACATTGAAATGTTGGTTCTCCTCATTGGACCCTTTGGCGCCCACCTCCAGTGCATTCTTCTTAGGTGACCACATGTCTTCTCTAACCATTCTCACCCAACACCATCTTAATCAACTATAGAAGGCATATGTACTTGTACACAAACTATTGCTTGGATTAGTCAATAAATATAAAAGTATCAAGTACAAGTTTTGCATGATACCTCAATAAATATTACAGTATGAGGTTCGTTTAGTGAGTACTTACACAAGTATTAGCAGAAAATTGTGCACCATGCACTAAGCCAATGATTGATGTGTACCATCTTTCTTCTATCTGTTGAATATCACACTATTCACCATCCAATAGACATAATGAAAAAAACACTAAACCAATCATTAACTTAATACATGATACATATTACTTACCTAAATATCAAAATGTTGTTGTTTCCATATCATAAAAAAAAAATAATTAAAAAATTTTCAATTATCAAATTTCAAAAGAAAATAAATAAATAAATAAATAAAATCAGTAATCATTCATCATAAATACAAAAATCAAATGAAAGATGAAATGATTTCTTTCGTTAATTTTCGAGATATATATATATATATAAGATCACATCATGCCATTGTCCACAATCCACATTAGAGTAGGGTCACGAAACTTTGAAAAATCCAAAGAAATGTAAGAGTCTAATTGAAATCAACCATGATTCAATGCTTAAAGGGCTATTATAATATATGCTACATACTCTATTATCTTTTGAATGTTGTTATCATTACATTATAATGATTAGTTATGACTAAGTAAGGGCCCTCCACTATTTCTGTGACTCTATCTTTGATTTGGTTATTACATGTACCCTGGTAGGTGTGTCTTTTTGCTAGATATAGATCCCACTTTATTTTGTAATCAAAAGTAATCATGATTTTCACTTTTAGTTTTTTAAATGCTTTTTTATGCGTCTAATATATAATAAGCACATTGTCAGTCTATCATGTTATAATTATGTGCTATGTGAATATCTTTTGGAAATATAATTATTTTAGTTATGTAATTTTTGTAGAACACCATATATTTAATATATTGGGGGGCATTAATAGAAAAAACATATTTTTACTAAAAAAATAATTATAAAATTTTATCCTTCAAGTGAGTTTTTTCGACACCATAAATTGTACGAAGAATTAAACCCTAAGGGGATATTGAATAATGAAATTTTGGCATGTGACACTTACATTATGATTTTATAACGTCGCACTAGGAAAAATATATTGGAAATACCCAATATGACAAAAGGTTGAAATTTCAGTGGAGTTGTACTCTAGTTCATCACGTGAAATATTTAAAAATTAGGGTTTCCATTTGTATATGTTAGGTTGTACATGCATTACAAGATGAATCGATGGTTTGTTTAGGGATCTAGAGATTCTTTGAGAGTAATTTGAAGGGAACTCTTCATTTTATTTTCTTTTTATATCTGGCAAATATTTGGTTAAAATATAATGTTCTAATAAAATTCTATGTTAAAATATAATATTTTAATAAAATTTAATGATAGGAAAATTTTAAATTGTAAACGAATAAATATCATAATGATTTTATTAAATCAGTAATTAAAAGAAAGTTATGTTACTTAAGTAATATAATTTTATTAAGCCTCGGATGGGGTGACACGTCACGATTCTCAGACACTTGGAAGAGCACAGGGTCTGGTTTTAAATGCAGTAGGCCGCTCCCCATCCCCTCAGCATTAACAATGGGAGTTGGCCCCAACCGTCGCCCTCTAGACAAGGGACCTCTCCCTCGTGGGAATAGTCTGGTCCTACAAGCATTCAAGCTGGTAGAGTTAATGGAGGGGAATGTCCCATCGCTCCTCCTGCTTTTGAACGAGCCGAGACATGGATGCATTCCGTTTGTATTTTCCCTACACCCTCGCAGCAATTGTGCGCTCTGGAGCACTACTCAGACCACCCTTTGTGTCTTGGCTATCCAATTCTTCACCCTGATGCCTCGAGAAAGAGGCAAACCACGTCGTGGTTCACCCTGGTATACCCATGCCGCCTAACGTCAACGGCGACAAAAAATGGAGCAAGTGCTCTCGTTGGCTCGCACCTTTCTACGTCGAAGAGAAAATGAGGCCGAACTCCCTCCCATGGCATATGTGGAGGAGATTTTCCCAGAGGAGCCTATTCAAGCTCCTCCAAAGAATCTCTTATTCACTGTGCCCGATAATTGGCAGCCCACAAGCCATTTTGGGGAAGAAGACACTTCGGCAGCCTCTGAGAAGCAGCCAGAGAGCAGCATAGGAGCAGAGAATAGCGATGAATTCCCCATATGCTACATAGAGGAGGAAATACTGGAAGAAATGGTCTCACAGGAGGTCACAACCGAGGTTGAACACCCCCTGGACACAGGGACGGGCTGCGGCGAGGATGAAGGAGCAGACAGAGAACAACCATGGGATGCAGTCCCAAGTGAGGCCAAGGAGAAGAGGTTGGAAGGAACTACGTGGGAGCATGGCAAGATCCTGTCGCCACCTCCCATTTCGTCCAGGCATGAGCAGTGGCATGCCCCGCCACCTTTCCTCCGCCCGGAGCACTTGGAACTCGTGTTCGATTTGTGGGGACAGATGGCGGACCATGTCCATCGTGTCCTCCTAATGAGCCAACGACTGGACATGTTGTACGCCACGTATTCCAACTCCCCAGCAGGGAAGAAATGCCCAACTTGTGCCCAACCATTTTTTATGCAGGCCAGAGGAATGAAACAAGAGAACGAGGCCGACAGGGCCACCGGGTAATCACCATGGTTATGCTTTCGTTTTGTTTAATCTTAGTGCTCAGAGCCATGCTTAGGCTTCTGTTTTGTTTAAGTTTTACCGCCCAGAGCCATGCTCATGCTTGTAACACCATGGACATCATTAAGACTATGGAAAGCCATCTGTCTTGGTTTCCTACGGGTAGGACAGATGGCGGAACGACCTTTTTTGATAGGAAGAACATCGACTGCCAGATATGTTGGTTTCCAGTAAAATGGCGGCACAAATGGCAGCCTCATCACAATTGTATTTCTTTTGCCACTTAATATAGTAAGAACCACCCTTTTTTACTTAATATATATATATATATAATTTTATTAAAAAATATTATAAGGAAATTTAAGAAATGTGTTTTTATATTCATGATGAACATTTTTTATAAGCTTGTTGATATAGATTAGTGCACCTAACTCAAAAGAATTTGAAATAAACTCATGTCAACAAAAAAATTAGTCAAATATCTAATAATATTGATAATAACCAATTGAACTAACCCCTTAAACTTTGGGTAGTATAACTATATAATGAAATATAATATTAAAATATATGTCAATAACATAAAAGTCCTAAATTATAATGAAATAAATGTATTGATGATTTTAATACATCATTAATTAAAAAGAGTTAGATCAATTAGTAAATAAAAAGAAGATCAACCTCATTGCGTAGGGATCGGTGGCAGATCCGGTCATTGTCTTCCACTGAGATAATCTTCAGGACTGTCATCATTTTGGCCTCTGCTGAATGGATACTTTATTAAATAACCTTATGCAACCTTCTGATGAGGTTGTCTGGAGACAAGTGGGGTTGTTCGATAACGCTGATGCCCTCGAGTTCAAGCAGAACAAAAGTCCTCTCTCTCTCTTCAAATCTTCTTTTCCCATTGAGGTTCCAGAAGGACATTTTTCGGCTACACAGATTGCAGACAGAGTCACTGTGACTGCTTCTTCCATTTCTGGTGGACCCTGTATTTCTTCTCGTCCTTCTCCTCCGACTGGTTGTTCTAACCTACCTTCTCTACAGAGTTTACAAAAGGCTCCCTTTAGCTCGGTACAGTCAGCCCCTTACGGCCGAAAGGAGTGGAAATCCAACAGAAGGGCAAGAAGACTGGTGCTGGGAGATGGAGTGGGACTAGAAGATCTATGCAAAATGTCGTTTTGTGGTTTAGTGGGGCGTTTCTCCTATAAACAGTTCAGCAATTTTCATCTTGTAGATTGGATAAATCTTCACTGGCTTCCTCTTCTCGGATACTCCCCTAAGGTCATCTATCTCAAAAAAGGATGGTATGGCTTTATTTGCAAGTCACCTGAGGATGCCCCCTTATTATTAAGTAATCTTTGGGTTTCTAGGGGATCAAGTCTCATGATCAAGCGCTGGAGGATGGATTTCAACCCCGACACAGACTTCTTTCAGCATAGGCACCTATGGGTCCTTCTTCCGGGCCTCCCATTGTTCCTCTGGAATGAAGGAGCTCTTAAAGCTATTGGCGACTCATTGGGCACTTTCATTGTTGTTGATCCTCAATCTCTTTATGGTCCGGTGAGAAAAATGGGCAGAGTGCTAGTAGCTATGGACATTTGTGTTGGTCTACCAGAAATCCTGGAAATAGAATGGAGAGGAAGGAAGATAGCTCAGACACTGGACTATCTAGGGCTCCCCTTCCGCTGTAACCGTTGCCGAAAAATAGGACACCTCCGTCGCTCCTGCCCTGGTAAGGATCTAAACGAACCCTTGGAAACTGATGACCTGCTTTTAAACCCTCCAGATTATGTGGAAGAAGACCCCTCTCTGAGTTTTTTGGAAGTCTCCTCCCCTCCTCTTCCCCCAGCCTCCATCGACCAGACTGTCTCCCTTTCAGATAAACTCAAATAGCATTGTCCCCTTCTTTTCTTGTCCCTTACCGATGTAGAGAAGGATGCATTAAAAAATTCCCTCTGGCTTTCATCTTCCATCGGTGCTAAGTTTCCCCCCCTTGACTTCGAGCTTCCCCATCTTGACCCCTGCACTATTGATCCCTTAGCTTCTATTCCTATTTCCCCTCTGGTAATTGGCTCCCTCCCCATCATTGTCAAAGACTCACCTATTTTGGATCTGTCCCCCCTTCCGAACCACCCACCTCCTTCCTCTCTGATTAGGCTCCACAACCACTCCTCCACCTCTCTTGATTCGGAAGCTTCACTCCAAGTTCTACCAGGCTATAGGGAAGTTGAGGAGGATGAAGCTTACCTTTCCGATTTACCAAACTCTTCTTCCTCCTTTCCTTTCATCCCCAATAACTCCTCCCAACTACCCATATTTCGTGGCAAAGAACTTATTGATCCCTCTTTGAAGGCTGATACTTCCAACACCCTCCCTACAGACAAAGATAGGAAAGGTTTTGCTTGGTCTAGAGGACTTGGTACTGAACTCTCCCCATTACAGACAAGGAGCTCCAGAAAGAAAAAGGAAATCTCAAGCATCCAACCAAAAGATACTGTCATCCCTTCCATGGATGGGAAGGCCCTTAGAGCGTTGAAGGCCTTAGCCCGGTCTAAGTGATGTTGGTGCTCTCTATGAATATTCGAGGGATTGGAGGCACCCTCAAAGCTGCCTCCTTTAGAAGACTGCTAGCAGGTACTTCTCCAGCGATTATTTTTCTTCAAGAGACCCTCTTGGATGATCAAAAGTCTAGAGACTTTATTCATCATTTTCGCCCTTCCTGGGTCTCTTCAGCTGTTAATTATATTGGAAATTCTGGGGGTCTCCTGGTCGCTTGGGATCCCTATATTTTGGACTTGACTCCCTTCCTGACGATTGGAGGAATTTTGTTGGTTGGCCATCATCTGGAAACCAATCAGGAGTTGGATTTTCTCAATGTGTATGGGCCTTGTGTTGACAGAAAGTAGTTATGGACGTCTCTTGCAAACAACGGTTTACTCTCCACTCCTAATCTCATTCTAGGCGGTGATATGAACATTCTTCTTTCGGAGGATGAACACTGGGGGGGCGCCTCTCCTTCAGGGCCGAACAAAGCTTTCTACAAAGATATTTTTACTTCAAACAACCTAATTGATGTCTTGCCGACAAGTCTAATCCCCACCTGGAGAAATGGGCGCTCAGGCTCAGATTCAATTGCCAGGCGTCTAGACAGATTTTTAGTTTCAGAGCACTTACTGGCCCAAGCAAGAATGTCAAAATCGTGGATGGAACTACCCTTTGTGTCAGACCACACCCCCGTCCTTTTACAATTGCAAGCCACAACAGTGCACAAAGCTTAGCCGTTCAAATTCAATCATCACTGGCTGGCGGATTCTGATTTTTCTCTTATAGTTCATAGTGTTTGGAAGGACCCTTGTTTTTTGCAGGAAGACAGTCCCCATCTGCGTATGGTGTGGAAATTAAGGGTTATTAAATCTCATACAAAAGCATGGTGCAAAGCTAAAAAGGAAAAATAAAATTTCAAGCTAAATAAACTAGAGTTTGAGATCACTCAGTTCTTAAAAAAATCAGCCAGTTGTGCCTTGTCTATGGAGGACAATGAATCATTAAAAGTGTTGGAATATAGTAGGAACGCCCTTCTACGTGAGGAGGAAAACAGTTGGAGACTGCGGAGCAGAGCCACCTGGCTAAGAAGCGGTGACTCTAACACTAAGTTTTTTCACAAGGTGGCCAGTTACAACAGGAATAAAAAAATTATTTGGTCCATTTCAAGTGAGTTTGGAGGCACACACTGTGGGCAGGAAGCAATTAAAGACGAGGCAGTTTCACATTACACTCATTTCTTCAAAGCCAGTAATAGCCCAAACTTAATTGAAAGTTCCTTCATTGCTAGCCTCTACCCAAACATGGTTACCGAGGAGGAAGCAGAGGATCTCTACAAACTAGCCACTATGTTGGAGCTGAAAGGTATCCTGGACCATTTCAAAAAAGAGAGAAGCCCTGGGCCTGACGGATGGACGTCTGAATTCTTCATTCATTTCTTTGACCTTGTAGGAGAAGACCTTCTTCAGATGGTGGAGAATTCGCGATTAAACGACAAAGTCATCGGTAGCATAAACTCTACTTTTCTGGCATTAATCCCTAAGGAAAATAACTCTGTTTCCTTCAACGACTACTGTCCAATCTCCCTTTGCAATCTTATTTACAAAATTATCTCAAAAGTCCTCTCGAACAGAGTCAAGCCTATTTTAGAAAGATGTCTTTCTGCCGAACAGATGGGGTTTCTCAAAGGCAGAAGAATCCAAGATGCTATTGGAGTGGCCCATGAAGGACTTCACAGCATTAAAAAGAAAAACACAAAGGCCCTGGTTCTGAAGCTGGACCTCAAAAAATCCTTTGACATCATCGACTGGGGCTTCTTAAGGTTGATTTTACTTTCAGTTGGTTTTGGTATAAAGATTACTGATTGGGTTATGTCCTATGTTACTAGCGCAAATTTTGCCGTATTGATTAATGGAGAGGCGACCAAGTTTTTCAAGAGCGAGAGGGGACTTCGTCAGGGATGCCCGCTCTCATTGTACTTTTTCATCATGATAATGGAAGGCCTCAGCTTGCTACTAACAAAAAACGTCTCCGATCATCATATCTCAGGTATAAAAGTTTCAAAATTTATAAATATTGTTCATCTAATGTTTGTTGATGATGTTCTGTTGATGTCAAAGGCCACTCTTTCGGAATGGATAGTGATCCTGGAGCTGCTTCAGAAACTCTGCATTGCTTCGGGCCTTTGCATCAATTATGCAAAGTCTACAACACATTTTTGGGGGCTAGCAGAAACAGAACTCTGCTCCTAAAAGCGTCTCTACCCTTTTCCTTCACTGATTTAAGTCAAGGCTTCAAGTACCTGGGATATGTTTTAAAGCCCAGAGCAAAAAATTCAGAAGACTGGTGCTGGCTAGTGGCCAAGTTTGAAAGGAAAATAAGCTTTTGGTGCAACAAGTGGTTGTCCCTAGGAGGGCGTTTTATCCTTGTCAATTCAGTACTACAAAGTCTATCTGTCTTCTGGATGTCTTTGGAGAAAATTCCCTCTTCGATCCTGAAACTTCTGCACAGGCTTTCCTTCAATTTCCTTTGGAGTGGGAAGAATGATATTCAACGTTTCCACCTATGCAACTGGGAAGCTTTATCTAGACCCATTCAAGCAGGGGGTTGGGGACTCAAAAACCTAGCCATATTCAACACAGCTCTCCTAGTGAACTCTTTCTGGCGGGCGCTTACACATAACAGCCTCTGGCATCGAGTCATTATTGATAAATACCTAGGAAATCTGCCTCTTATAGACTGGATCAGAAAACCTTCGCATTATCAGCAGAGGGCGTCTCCATTTTGGAAGGGTCTGATCTTATCTTCGAAAGTTATCTTGCATTGGCTTAGATGGAGGCCCGACACGGGTTCTGACATCTCTCTCGGAAGAGACAAGATACTTGGTTTGGAGAACCGTTCGCTTCTCCCTTCTTCCCTTAGATATCAACTTGCTTCCTGCAATATAGTGTGTTTAGCTCAAGCGTGTGTTTCATCCAATGTCTCCCCTCTGCCGGATATTTGGCTTAACAGTGGTCAGCTTAATCTTGGAGGTGATGCCGCTTCAGACTGGGACGCCTTCACCCAAGCACTAAGGAGCGCAGGCATCTCTCTATCCACAAATTCGGATTCAATCATTTGGGCGGGGGGAGATGCTACGGGAGTCACTTCAGTAAAGAATATCTACACAGCCCTGCTACAATAGTTGAATTTCCATGCTGACCTGCGGTGGTTCCAACGGTTGTGGAAATGGCCGATTCCTCTCAAGATAAAAAAATTTATTTGGCTCTCTGCTAAAGGGAAGACTCTTACTTGGGATATGTTGTGGAAGAGAGGATGGGAAGGCCCAGGGATTTGCAAATTATGTAATTGCTCTGCAGAAGATATTCACCACATCCTCATTCACTACCATTTTACGAGGGCTGTCTGGTAGCGCCTGATCACCCATTTTTCTCTCAACATTCAATGGAAAGTTGCCTCTGTCTCAGATTGTTTTATGTTGTGGTCAATGGAGAAGATTGCCTCTGTCAGTTTGGCTGCTCATGCATGTTGGCAGATTTGGATTGAAAGGAATAAGACGATTTTTGAAGACCGTGCTCCCTCCATTCTCTCAGTAGCACATAGAATATTGTCGTCTTTCTCTTGGCAGCCTTCCTCTGTTAAAACTCTGCCATTACAAGTCTGTGAGTTTATCCAGGAGGAGGGCTTCACCTTAGCTTGCTTTGATGGAGCAGCTCAATCCAATGGTCTTTGCTGTGGGGTCGGAGGCATTTTCAAATCTCATCCTTCGAGAGTTACCAAGTGGTTCATCAACTGTGGAGCGGGATCAAATACAAAAGCGGAACTGATGGGTTTATGGGCTACCCTCACTTTGGCAACTTTCTAGTCAATTAATCAACTACAAATCCTTGGTGATTCATGGGTCATCATTGACTGGATAAACCATAAGTGCAATCTCAACACAGTAAATATTGAATGTTGGAAACAAAAAACATTGGAATTGGCAAAAAATTTCAAAGATCTCAGCATCCACCATATTTATAGAGTGCACAATAAAGAAGCCGACGCCCTCTCTAAAAGAGCTCTAACAAAAATCGAAGGAAGGCTATCGGTTTACCACTCGGACAGTGGTTTGGAAAGTCAGCCCTCTTGCATTAATATCTTCGAACTGCCAAGGGATGGTGAAGGGTAAATTGCAACAATTACAGTTTCAACTTGCGTTTTCAGCCCGAACTGTGCTTATTTCCTGTCAGATTTCCCCTGCAGCATCCCTCTAGTATTTCAGCCTGCACTATGCTCAATTTCTTCTGCCTATTCTAGTATTACAGTATCATGTTGCATCCTCCCGTCTCCATATTTTTGGACTGTTTTGGAACTATTTCTTGACTCTGTTTGATGTAAAAAAAATTATACTTCATATAAATTTGAGATAATTTTTTCCTGGAAAAAAAAAAACCTCATTAATTGATCTTTATTATATATGATCACTCCATTGAATAAAATAGTATTTCATAGATTTTTGTATTCATTTTTCCAACATGATATTAGAACTTAAAGATTCAAAGTATGAGTTTCTTCAAATTTGAAATGATTGAAATATAATTTATTTTAAAGAATAAGTGTTCGAGGAAGGAGAAAAGTTTTGTACTTTTGTATAGTTTATATGTGTGTTGTTTTAAACTTTCACCGTATATTGAATTATTATAAACGATTTCTTAATTCACTACGTAAGAGTAGTTCTAGTCGACATCTCACAATACACAATCCATCTTTAAAATGAAAAAGATGGAAAAATATAAAAATCTGAAACACAAAAGTGAGAGATGCAACAAATAAAATAAGAAATGAGAACCCACCATAGTGATAACTAATAATCTTAAACCCCCAAAACAAGCTTCTATGACTAATAAAAACAAACCCAAAAAAAATATCGAATCGATAAGAAAGAATTGTTAAACCCCCAAAGCAAGCTCCTATGATATTAGATTATTATAAAAAATCCTAAATACTAATATTTTTATATTATAAAATAAAACTAGAAAAAAAAAACATATATAAAAGGGAATAGTATTTTCAAATATAAACCTACTTCTAAACATAAAATAACGAAAGACCTAATGTAATGTAAGGTACCAGATCTATTATAATAGCTGAAAACATAAATATTGCAGAGAATAATAGCAGAACAACACAATAGATGAAACCACAACACCAAAATAATACATTTATTGATAGAAAACAATATTCACTTGCCTCTTCGAGGGGGAAACCTCCACCAGAGGAGATCTCTATTACAATAATTCTCAAGACAAAACTTCTGATACCCTCTACTCCTATTTATACTAAATCTATCTACCCAAAAGAACCATCTAGAGGAAGATCCTTTTAGAAGCGGAAGCTTCTATTAGGTCTTCTTACATTTGACTTATTCTTCCTTATTTATAGGCCTTATTAATATCAACATTTATTCCATGGAAATATATTATTCTACCTACATGAGGGGTTAGGGAGGTTAGGTCCCTAACATGCCCTCCCCCTTGAAGAACAACCTTGTCCTCAAGGCTTGAGAAGAGGAAATTGTTGTAGAATGGTAGCCGGCTCCCAGGTGGCGTCTTCTAGAGTTGTATCTTTCCACTGGAATAATACTTCCTTGATGGTGAAAACATGAATAAATCCTATGGAAGAAAAAAACTAGAATCTCTTGGCTAAAAGAGGGAGAGCGTAATACTTCCTTCTTCCATCGCACCACTATCCAGCACATAATTCACAATAGAATATGCTTCCTTAAAAAAGAAGACCGATCCAGGTTGGAAGCCCACAACGATATTGAAAAAGAGTTGGTCTCCTACTTTGAAGATCTTCTCTCTAAAGAAAATCACTCCAGAGCGGAATCCATCCAACTAGTCACCAACCAGATCCCCTGCCTAGTTATCGAGCACCAAAACACCTCCTTAATGCGCCCAATCACACTACAGGATGTGGACATTGCAGTCAGTCAAATGAAGGAAGGCACAACCCCTAGCCCGGATGGTTTCACCATCAACTTTTTCCACTCCTATTGGGACCTCTTGAAGCAGGATGTTTTTGAGATTGTGGAGGAATCCTGCAGCAAACAATGGGTGCTACCAGCTCTCAACGCCACTTTTCTCACCTTAATCCAAAAATAAGATAATGTTTCTTCTCCAAGTAAGTATCATCCCATTTCCCTTTGCAATGTCATTTATAAGATCATCACAAAAGTTATTGCAGACAAATTAAAGCCTCTTCTCCCTATTCTCATATCCCCTAAACAAACAGGCTATGTGGAAGGTAGAAAATTTATGGATGGAATCATTCTAGCGCATGAGGTTATCCATTCTCTAAACACAACCAAGAGACCTAGTATGCTCCTCAAGTTGGACCTTTCCAAAGCTTTCGACCGCCTAAGCTGGGAGTACATTGAAAAGACTCTCTTAGCTTTCGGTTTCAACTTGGATTGGGTGCATTGGATTCTCTCTCTTATGTCCTCAACCTTCTCTTCTATCTTGGTAAATAACTGTCCCTCCACTACCTTTTCTCCCTCCAAAGGCATTCGTCAAGGGGACCCTCTCTCCCATTTCCTTTTCATCCTCATGCCTGAAGGCCTTGGTCACATGCTTGACAATGCTCACTCCATGGGCTCTCTCAAAGGTCTTAATCTTCACAACAATCAACCCCTGACCCACCAACAATTTGTGGATGACAAATTGCTCATGGCGCATCCCTCTGTACAAAAAGTAAGGTCCATTCTTTCCATCATTAACACTTTCTCCAAAGCCTTCGGAGTCTCTGTTAACCTTGACAAATCTCACATCTTTTTCTTTAACACCCCCACCACTACCCAAAGGAACATCTCTAGAACTCTAGGCTTCACCATCTCCTCCCTCCCCTCAAAATACTTGGGTGACCCCTTGATCAACTTCCCTCAAACAATCCTCCTAGAAGGAACTCGTTGAAAAATTGACACAGAATCTCTCTTCCTGGACTTTTCGGTTCCTCAATGATCCAGATTTGGATCCAGGAGCTTGATGGGGCTCAGAAAGGCCTAAAAATCAAAGTTCTTAGAATGGATTCAAAACATACGTGTGTATAGGCCTCGTCGATACAAACCCAACACAACTTGAACGGGCCCAAATGGACATCGTATGCTCCTAATATCACGATCTGTTCATTTTACCAAACAGACATCATGACCTGTTCATTTTACCAAACAGAAAAAACAATTATGATTGTACAGTCCGTACAGTGCCACGTGGTAGTTGACTATACAGGCCATATGACCCTACAAATAACGTGGCAGGAGCAGTTGGTGATGATGTGGCAGGGTCCGTACAACTAATGTTGAAGGGTGACTAGGTGTACGGATGTTGATGTGGACAGGAGAGGTGGACTAATCTGGGGGTGACACGTGTCACCACTGCAAGGATGACATGTGGCATGTTTGTACTGATGATGTGGCATGCCCGTATGACGACACGTGGAAGATGGTGATTGAGAAAGTAAGCTAACAGGGCAGATAGGTGGCAAACAGCTAGACCAATGAACATTTGACGCGTGGAAGTTTTGTTGGGCGTATGGTACGGTGCCACCCGACCCATACATGGGATGCCACGTGGAACCCATTCATTGGCTTGTTTGTGGTTTGTAAAAAATTGTTTTGGGTCTCCACTGGATTCGAACCATAGACCTCCCTGAGTGCCAAGATCTCACGTAGGCCGAGCTACCAACTCACCTATTGGGTGTGACTTAACTATAGTTGGCTTCTATTGGTTTTAAAATTGAGTGTTGGTTTGTTTGGGCGAAGAAAGGGCTGGGGCTAGCCCAGCCCTCGACGCAAGCCATACCACATGACCACCACAAAGGGACCATACCATAGCGCGGGGATGTATGGAATAGTTCTAGCCTAGGTTCCATTGGTGACTCTCCACATGACCCAGTCTTAAACGGTTGCAGGCGGAGGTAGGGTTAAGCCCCGGTCAGTCGGGCTAGCCCGTCGACCAAGGGCTTAACCAACAGCTTATTTTGGGGGACTAAACCACCAGGTGTAGCGCATGGAGCAGTAAACACCAGACCACATGGCCTACAATGCGACCGAGAGATGATATACAAGGGAGCTAGTGCACCAGGTGTTAGCGCCTGGCCACCTCCCATACGACCAGGGGCCAGCGGAAAAGGGGTTGCACCCCCAATTATGTGCAAAAGTGGTTTTTTTAACCATAGTATATAGATTTTATATTGATTTATAGGCATGTTTTTTGTCATTATTGGGAGATATTGAGCCCTTTTTGAGGCCAGATCTTGGGAGGAAGTTGGGAGATGGTTACCAACTTCAGACATATATAAACCAAACCTTCTTCAGGCCATAGAGGACATTCAGAGTAGGTTTATGCTGAATATTTTCCAAGCCAAATCCATTTTTATGCAGGGAAGCTATTGAGGAAGCACCTTTGTGGGCCATTTCTGGGAGTTTCAGTCATCCGATTTGAGTGTTGTTTCTTTTGTTGGGTTCTAGAGATTTGGTAGAACAAGACCAGATCAATTTTGTAACCTTTTGGCACTATTTTGATGCCATTTTAAATCTTCGAACAGAAATAAGAAAGCCTCACCCACTGAGACAAAGGCTTGGAGACGTAGGCAAGATTGCCGAACTTCATTATTACATTGGTGTTATGGTTTTGTTGTTGTTTTATTCTTCATTAATATCTATATATGTGTTTATGGTTGTTATGTCTTCTCACATTTTCTTCCTCTTTCATTAGCTTCCTAATTGGTTAACCAACACATGCTTAATAACTCAACCATTGTCGTATAAAAGATCTTTTCAGATCAAGTGGTATCAGAGCTAGTTGACGTTTGGATTTGATTTTTGCATGTTAACCAAGGAAAAGCTACATCGTGGTGAAGGCGAGCTTGTTGAAGATAATCCATTGATTGGATTGTGAAAGAGAACTTCTCAAAGCGAGAATATGGAATCAGAAGAGGGACTTTCTCAGGATGAGAAAGAGTTTCGAAAAACTTTCTTTGCTATGTTAGAGATGATGAAGGTTTTGTATGAGGATTACTTGGAACGAAAGAGACCAATTCTTGGTGAATCTTCAAAGGGAAAAAGTGAAGAAAGAGAGGATCCTCCTCAAATTCATCCTTCAACTCCATCATCACCTCCTTCTTCTCCTTCTTCTTCAAGTTCAAGTTCTAAATCCAATGCAAAGAAACATGTTCACAAACATAAGAATGAAATGCCTTTATTAAAACTTGATGTTAAATTCGAATTACCCATGTATGATGGTGAAGTTAATGAAGAGAGACTTGAAAATTGGGTCAGGCAGATGGAGGTTTATTGCAGTGTGCAACAGATCAAGGATGAGGCCACACAAATCAAATTGGCATCATTGAGACTTGTAGGCACAACACTCATCTGGTGGCAAAGCAAGTTGCAAAATGGCACGCAACAAGTGGGAAATGTATTTCCATCATGGCAAAGTTTCATTTCTGCACTTAGGAAGCAATTCTATCCTTTGGGTTATAAAGAGAAAATGTTAATTGAATGGCAAGCTTTAAAACTAAGAAAAGGACAAACAGTGCAAGAATATACCAATGGTTTTCGTAAAATGGCATTGATGTTAGATATTCCTTTACATACCCAAGAAACTCTTATGAAGTATTTAGGAGGTTTACCCGAACATATTCGCAACACTATATTCCTTTTTGGACCAACTAATCTTGATGAGGTTTCTGTTCAAGCGACATACATTGAAGCAGGGAAAACAAGTGTTGGTGTATCAGGGGAATCATCTTCAAGGAAAGAAGACAAAAGGAAGTGGCATGGAAAGAAGTAAAATGCAATGGCAATAAAGGAAGAGAAGCCCTCTTGCAAGCACTGCAAGAAAGAGGGGCATGATGAGGACCATTTTTAGCAATTGCATCCCGAGAAGAGACCAAAGTGGTTTAAGGAAAATAAAGGGAGGCAAATAATTGCGGAAACAACACGACCTACAGACTTGGGATCAGATTCTGGTGATGAATCTAAAGTCTCATTGGTTGGTATGACGGGTAAAATTGGTGAAGGATATGATTGTAGAAGTAACTTGTTTCACATAAGGGTCATCATGAGGCACACTAAGGTTGACACATTGATAGATAGTGGATCTCAATCTAACTTAATTTCATAGGAATTGGTTAAGCAATTGGGATTAAAAACACAGATACATCATAAGCCTTACACACTTAAATGGATAAGCAACAACCATCAATTGCACATAACAAAGAAGTGCACATTAAAATTTGCAATTTCATATAAGTATGTGGACGAGGTAACATGTGATGTGGTTCCACTAAGTGAATGTGGAATGGTCTTAGGCAGTCCATACTTGTATGATCGTAAAACAATCTTCTACCAGGAAAAGAATCAATATCAATTAACCAAATCAGGTCAAGAATATGTGTTTCATGCTCATCATGTAAAGGAAAATAAAACTCTTAAAAAAATGGAACAATTAAAGAAGGCAACTCAAGCAAGAAACATGCCTATAATTGTTTCAAATCAAGTAATCAATCTTAAGCAAGAACAGGAGATGATTGTAGAATGAAAAATCAATCACCGTTTGCTTCAAGACAAGCTAATGTCGTGCAAGTATTATAAACATACCAACGCATTTGTAGTCATATTTTTTATGCTATCATTAGTAATGTTGTCTACATGGGTGATAGTGGCTTCAGTAAGATGTGACAGGGTGCAAATGGATAACAATATATTGTCAGTTGTCATGATTGTGTTACATTTGATCTTGATGAGACAGGTGCACATGACAGAGTTCAAAGACAGAGAACAAGTTGGGTGGCCTATCTCAAGCTTGATGACTAGTCAGTAACCTTTTGGGGACCAAAAGGTCCTTTAGTGGGGAGGTGTGATCCAGATTTGGATCCAGGAGCTTGATGGGGCTTAGAAAAGCCTAAAAATCAAAGTTCTTGGAACGGATTCAAAACGAACGTGTGTGTAGGCCTTATCGATACGAACCCAACGCAACTTGAACGGGCTCAAAAGGATGTCATATTCTCTTGATACCGTGATTTGTTCATTTTGCCAAACAAGCAAAAAAATGATGATTGTATAGTCCGTACAGTGCCACGTGGAAGCTGACTGTACAGGCCATACGACCATACAACTGAAGTGGCAGGTGCAATTGGCGATGACGTGGTAGGGTCCGTACAACTGATGCGGCAGGGTGACTAGGCATATAGATGCTGACGTGGACAGGACAGGTGGACTAATCTGGGGGTGGCACGTGTTACCACTACAAGGGTGACACGTGGCACATCTGTATCGATGACGTGGTACACCCGTACGACGACACATGGCAGACGATGACTGGGCAAGTAAGTTGACAGGGCAGACAGGTGGCAGACAACTAGACCAATGAGCATTTGAGGCATGGCAGTTTTGTTGGGCATATGGTATGGTGCCACGTGGCCCAGAAATGGGCTACCACATGGCACCCATTCATTGGCTCGTTTGTGGTTTGAAAAAAAATGTTTTGGGTCTCCACCGGATTCGAACCGTAGACCTCCCTGGGCGCCAAGCTCTTGCGTAGGCCAAGCTACCAGCCCGCCTACCGGGTGTGACTTAACTATAGTTGGAACCGATTGGTTTTAAAATCGAGTGTGGTTCATTTGGGCAAAGAAAGGACTGGGGATAGCCCATCCCTCGGTGCAAGCCATACCACATGACCACCACAAAGGGATCATACCGTAGAGCGGGGATGTATGGAATAGTTCTAGCCTCGGTTCCATTGGCGACTCTCCACATGACCCAATGTTAAACGATTGTGCACGAAGGTAGGGTTAAGCCCCGGTCAGTCGGGTTAGCTCGTTGACCAAGGGATTAACCAACGACTTATTTTGGGGGGCTAAATCACCAGGTGTAGTGCATGGAGCAGTAAACACCAGGCCACATGTTCTACAATGTGACCGAGAGTCGATATACAAGGGAGCTAGCATGCCAGGTTTTAGCGCCTGGCCACATGGCCACCTCCCATACGACCAAGGGCCAACGGAAAAGGAGCTGCACCCCCAATTATGTGCAAAAGTAGTTTTTTAAACCATAGCATATGGATTTTATATTGATTTATAGGCTTGTATTTTGTCATTATTGGGAGATATTGGGCCCTTTTTTAGGCCAGATCTTGGGAGGAAGTTGGGAGATGGTTACTAACTTCAGATCTATATAAACCAGGCCTTCTTGAGGCCATAGAGGACATTCAGAGCAGGTTTATGTTGAATATTTTCCAATCCAAAGCCATTTTTATGCAGGGAAGTTGTTGAGGAAGCACCTTTGTGGGCCATTTCTGGGAGCCCCGTCATCCGATTTGAGTGTTGTTTCTTTTGTTGGGTTCTAGAGATCAGGTAGAACAAGACCATATCAGTTTTGTAACCTTTTGGCATTGCTGTGATGCCATTTTAAAGCTTCTAACAGAAATAAGAAAGCCTCACCCACTGAGACAAAGGCTCGGAGACGTAGGCGAGATTGTCGAACTACGTTATCACATTGGTGTTATGGTTTTGCTGTTGTTTTATTCTTCATTATAGATCTGTATATGTGTTTATGGATGTTATGTCTTCTCATATTTTCTTCCTATTTCATTAGCTTCCTAATTGGTTAATCAACACATGCTTGATAACTCAACCATTGTCGTATAAAAGATCTTTTCGGATCACTCAACCTGGCTAGGCGACTTGTTCTTATCAAAGTTGTACTCTAAACTATGCCTTTATACATCTTCTCAATGGTTTCTGCTCCCAAATGGGTTCTTAAATCTATAAGGAAAATTCAGTGCACCTTCCTCTGGGGGGGTGACAACAACACTCCCAAATGGGCTTTGGTCAAATGGGATAAATTCTAGCTACCCAAATCCATGGGAGGTATGGGATTAAGGGATCCTGCAAAGAGCAACATAATACTTAGTGAAAAAACGTGGTGGAATTGGGTTTCAAAAAATTCTAGTACCTGGGCACATTTCTGGAACAAGAAATATGCATATGACTGGGATCCTCATCATCTAATTTGCTTCACCTAGAACACTCAAGGATCTCTCATCTGGAATTTAGCGAAGCTGTAACGAGACTCATACAACAACATAGATTTTGGGAGATATGTAATGGTGCCTATGCCAACTTATGGACTGACTCATGGAAACAACTTCGAAGTCTAGAAAGAGCACACAACCTACCACCCCAGGTATCTCATCCCCCTTTGGGATGACCAAAAGTCAGGGATATTTGGCAGGCTGATGATCAACAAGATTTTAGAAATTGGAAATCCCTACAGGACCTACACCCACAACTTCTGAACAAAACAATCAAGAGAATCGAGCAAGATCTGAAAAAGCACAAAATCCACATTAGCTTGGACCCTAACAAACTTATATGAGAGTACCACCCACAAGGAACCTACACAGTCAAAGAATCCTACCACCTCCACATTCCCACCACACCAGAACTAGTGGATCCTCACTAGATCAAACTCTGGAATCTCAAAACTTGGCCCAAGATATCAATCTTCCTTTGGCTAACTCTTCATAGAAAAATCTTAACTTGGGAGAACATCCTAAATAAAGGTTTATTTGGTCCTTCTCGTTGCACCCTCTGTCTCAGCCATGAAGAAAATATTTATCACCTTCTAGGTAGTTGCACCATCTCTAGTCAACTCTAGGAAAACATCGTTATTTTATGTAGAAGATCCAACTACGTTCATGGTGACATAGATCAAACTCTAAAACCCTGGGTGGAAAATCATTTTAACATTCCTATTCTCAATTTACTATGGAATCTCATCCCAGGTTTCATCATCTGGAATATCTGGAAGGAGTGAAATCAGAGGATTTTTTAAGATACCTCCTCCTCCGAAGACCTCCTCTAGATGACTTGCAGAAAACAACTTCTGGAAACAATTCATCTCCACCCTTGGACTGAACATGATTTCAAAGTGTCGTCGAATGAAGCTACAATATTACATCACTGGGGCATCTCTCCACCTCCTCAATTGGGAGTCACATCTCAACAACCCATTTCCCCCTCTATTATGGATATCTGGAGTTGTCCCCCTCCAGGCTTCTTCAAACTCAAATTTAATGGTGCTTCCAAAAGTAACCTTGGGCCTGTTGGCTTTGGTGAAGCCTCCATAAACAACTCTGGCACTATCCTCCGTATATTATATGGAGCCATACATCATGACAACAATAATGCGGCAGAAATCTCAGGCTTACTTCATGGTCTTCAAATAGCAATTCATCGAGCTCTCTTCCTACTCATAATTGAAGACGACTCTCAACTTATCATCTCCTTAACCAAGATTTCGCCTAGCTGGATACTAGATCAACAACTACAAAGACTTGCTCTTCTTCTGGCTCACTTGGACTCCATCAGTTTCCAACACATAAGATGCAAATCCAATTCCCTTGTAGATAAGATCACAAATGTGGGCATCAATGAAAATATGGCTCTCTAGAACTAGGCTTTCGATGATCTTCCACTCCATTCTCTCAAGAAGGACTGTATCAGACTTGCACTAAGATACTTTCCCACCATGGATGCGGATGACAGTGAAGACCACCTGGATCCCACCAATGTCACCTCCAATGCATGAACCAAGGTACACCTTGCTCCTGCCCCCTCCATCCTCCATGCAAATTAAAACTGGGTTCTGCTCGAGGCTTCGGGCATTAATTTCGTGAGCCTCTTCTCTCCTTTTCCAGATGCACCGAAGTACCATGGTGTCGTGAGTGGTTATGTACATGACGTGGGCATTCAATTCCTAGATTTATTCCCTTATCATCCTGAGGAACCTCCACTGTTGGCTTATTATGTTCTTTCCTTGGATCTCGCTCGCGCTCCTGCTCGACGAACCTTCTTTTTGTGCTCAGAGCTCTCCCGACAGCCCCCTGCTAGCATTCTCTATCGGTCTTCTCCTATTTTCGATACAACCCTGCATCAACATACACAGAGTGCTCCAGGATTCTTCTATGCCTAGACGAATGTGTGCAAATCCACACCTAGGGAGAGGTAGTTAGGGAGATAGAGCGACAAGCTTGCATTCTCAGCCTATCATTTTCATTCAGGAGGGTTAAGAGCGCTTAGTCCCATGCTCCGTTTGAAAAATGTTGGAAAACTGGGAGGAGGATATGACCAACTACCACCCGGCAACCCAGTGCACCCAAAGGAGCCACAGAAGCTATTGGATGATAAAAAATTTGTTGGATCACACCCTCCTTAGTATTCCTGGTGTCTTCATTTAGAGTCCCTCTTACTCACCTTGGTCTCCTGGTACCCACACTCCGTCTTTGGATGGCCATCAAGACAACCTGGTGCCTTCAGAAATCATCTACAAGCAGAAAACATAAGAACAATCAGTCAAGCATGTGGCTCCAGCAAGTGATGCCCAAAATTCTCCCCCCATGCGGAAATTCCAATGTAGTAACTTTCCCTCCCCATCCTCCTTCCTCAAATGTACAGGATTGCCAACTAGGGAGGCAAAATCCAGCTCCTCTAGCGGCGGCGACAACGAATTTGTCAGGTGTCCAGTGATTGAAGAAATCCCCCCCCCCCCCCCNCAACGGTATTCCTCCTTTATTCTCTTGCTCCCGTTAATTTTTAGGTTTCCTACTTTTGATTTAGTCCTAGTTTTGCTTATGCTCAGTTAAACATTTCTAAGACATGAATTATTTTTAAGATCCTGGTTTCCCTCCATGGGCAGGCATGTTTTTTCCAAGTTTTTTGATTGTCTGGTTTCCCAGTAAGGGCATGATTAGACCTAGAACTCTATGTCTTTATCTCTGGACGTCTCTTTTCAGTTTACATCTGTGCTCTTGATTGTACTATTACTGTATTATTAATGAGTTAGCTCAGGAATTTACAAATAATAATAATAATAAATATTAAATATATAGTGAAGTCCAAATTGAAATTATTTTTATTTAAAAAAATCAAAATAAATGTATATATTAATATTTTTAATATAAATGGTCCCCAAGGTGTAGACAGTCGGTGACAGAGTGTGTTGTTAAGGCACTCTGTGATGTTAAAGTCACCGGTTCGAAACCTGTAGGGACACAAAATCTAGCCATGTTAAGGGTTGGTATGGCTTAGGCCGGGTGTGATCCCTGAGTGATTTTGACGACTTAGATTCCCCTGAGTTGCAGTTTCTTAGCCACAGGTTAGTCCCACATGTCACAGACAAACTAACAAACAAAAACAAAATATTTTTAATATAAATGTAAAAAATCATCCTTTGAGGTGTAGAATAGTTGCCGATGGAGTATACTCTTAAGGCACTTTGTTATGTGAAGTCATCAGTTCTAAACCCTCCACTTACCTTGTGTGTTGCATGAAGGGCTACATTAACATGCCTAGAAGTTATTACTTATCTATACATTATTATTTGCACGCAAAACAATAAAAAATACATTGATTTTGATGTATCTAACGTTTTTGCATGGTCATTTTATTTAAATACAAATACGTTGTTGTATATAGTTTAAGCATTTTAACAAAATTATTCTTTCCTCTTGCATCATTCTATATGTGTTT
>ML789439.1:368430-393342 GCA_009831015.1 Picea engelmannii
ATAATATCCAAAAGGATTTATAGGTTTGTTGTGATAGAAGGTCTTGTAAATGATCATTCAGGAACTAAACAAAGGATTGGATATGGAGGTGACTTTGACCACTTTCCTATTCTACTAGAGATGGTAGTTGGGAGTGAAAAAAACCCCATCCCCTTCAAATTCAATGGCTAGTGGATAGATGATGAGGAAAATATAAAGTTGGTTAAGGAACGGTGGATCCAATTTGTCAAAGAAAGCAAGGAATCCACTACTATCCAATTTGTGAATAATTTAAAGAAGGTTAAGAAGGTTTATTTAAAGTGGGAAAATGAAAAAACATTTATTAATGAGATGGATTTACTTGATATAGAAAGGCAACTGGAGGAATTATATTTTAAATATTTGGTAGCCTTTTCTAATGATGATCACAAATATATAATCAATGATCTAGAAAAGAAAAAGAGACCTTTGTTGGATGAGAAAGAGGCCACATGGAGACTAAAGAGTAGAGCATTGTAGGGTGATGGCAATACAAAGTTTTTCCACCAATATGAAAACCATAGGAAAAATTTCAACATTATTTGGTAATTGCAAAGGCCCGATGGTTCTTCTATTTCTAGTTTTAAGGATTTGGCAAGATATGGGATTAACCATTTTAGTGGTCTTTTTAAGGAAGATATGATTGCCTTGATTGTTGAGGTGGTCAAAATGACCACTTTGTTTTCAAGTTTTGTTTTTGGGGAGGACAACATGATTTTGATGGAAGTTGTTTCAAAGGAAGAGTTAAAGGGTATTTTGCAATATTTCCAAAAGGAAAAGAGACTAAGGCCAAATGGTTGTCTAGTGGAATTATTTATTATCTTTTATGATTTTTGGGGGGGAGGATCTACTTAGAATTATCGAGGACACTAGGATCTTTGGAAGGATTCAGTTTGCTTTCAACACGACCACCTTCATAGATTTAATACATAAATTAAATAAACCGTCGTTCTTTGAGGATTATAGGCCCATATATTTATGCACACATGCGCGCGTGCATGCGCGTGCGCATGCGCGCGCGCGCACACACACACACACGCGCGCGCACACACACACACACACACACACACACACACACACGCGCGCGCGCGCACACACACACGCACGCGCGCGNNNACACACACACACACACACACACACACACACACACACATCAAAAATCATTGCAATAAGAATGAAGGATTTACCATCAAAAACCATCTCTCGAGAGCAATTCATTTTCTAGTTGGTAGACAAATTCATGAGGTTGTGGGGATGGTGCAAGAAGTTTTCCACTGCATTAAAACCAAAAATATGGTAGCTATAGTAACAGAGGTGGATCTATCAAAATCCTTTTTTATTTTTTTTCCTCTGGAAAAAAACGTAATTTATTCATCCGAAGAGACAAAATTACATTATGTAGGTTCTTCAAAGAGCACTACACCCATTGGGTGTGATATATGTTTCAGACTATACTAAAACAAAACAAAAAAGATTGCATGTCTTTGATTTCTTGATCATGTAGAGAGGTCTCAGAATAGTGTCATGTTTATTTACATATTGTGCTCCCAGTGATGCTGTGGAATTTGCTTCATAATGTGAGTCTTATAATCCATAGTCTTTGAAAATCTTCAAACAAAGTGATTATGTTTCTTTCTTTCAATGTATAAAGTTTTGGCCTCTGTGGTTCTTGTTGTTCATACTGTGAATTCCTATTGTAGAGTAGTGGGATCTATAAATGGTCGATGATAAAAAAATTGCGAGTCTCCATTTTTATTCTCTGTTATGTCCCATTGTCCAAGTATAAGATGAAGTCCATCTTTGGAGAGTGCATTGGCTACCATGTTCCTATTCCTGTAGACATGGGAGATAGTCACCGAGTCAAAATTTTCTAGTAGATGGTAAGTGTCCTCCAGAATGGGGAGGAGAAAAATGTTGTGACATTTCTGAATTTTTCTTGCCCAATTCACCACAATTTGTGAGTCTCCGAAGATTTGGATGTGTCGCGGGTCGTTTTCTTTTGCGAAAGCAAGTAGAAGTTTTAAGGTTAAAATTTCTGCATGGTTGTTTGTGCCTTGTCCCAGCCCCAATTTTGTGTGAAAAAAGTGGGAGTTCGAAAGGTGTAGTGTGAAACTGCCTCCGCAAATATTGTTTTGTGAGGCTCCATCGAAGTAAGCCCAAGGATTCGAAATATCTATTTGTTCTCGAGAGAATTTTTTTTGTCCTGTTCCAGAAATTTTTTGCGAGTAGTGTGAAAGTAGTGAGAGGCTTTGTGTTGCGATTACTTCTGGAGATGAATATTTTTCTTGGATGGTTGCTGAGTTTCTAGCCAGCCAGATGCCCCAGATAACTATGGGAGGAAGGGCTTTTAGTTCTTTGAGCTTGTTTCCTTGAAGCCATTTTTTCCAGGCTTGTTCTAAAGTTGGTCCCTCCCAAATGCAAGAATGTCTTAGGCTGGCTGAAATTTCCTTCCAGAATCTTTGGATGAAGGGGCAAGTAATGAGCATATGATATATTGTTTCAATTTCCGTGAGGTAGAGTGGGCATCTCTTGGGACCTTTGAAATGTCATTTTTGCAGTATTTCCCAGGTAGGGATCTTTTTATTTAGTGCTGCCTAAAGGAAGAGTTTTTCTTTTTGTGGGAACTTTAATTTCCAAAGGCCCTTCCACCACCAAAGGGGTTGATGTTGAAAGAGGTCCAGAGAAAGTGTGATCTAGCCCAGTTTAGGGGTGTATGCACCTGCTGGGTCCTTTTGCCAAACTAACTCATCTTCTTTGTCTAAAAGTCTAATGTGCCCAATTTGTAGAGCTTTGATGTAGTTTCTGTAGTGTAGTGCCTGAGCTCCAGAAATCCCTAGATCATCCGATTTTTTCCAACCTTGAGTCCACAGTGTTGTTGTAGTGGGGTTTGCCAGTTGTGAGAGTAAGTAAATATTCTTCTCATAGAGGGAATTGATGATTTATGGAGGGAGGATGTGTGCAGTCCCACTGCCTGGCCAGGGGTCCACTCCTAGACGGAGATGGTTCCCACATCCTACTCTCTAGGCAAGAACTTTCCCTATAACTAGGAAGGAGGAGGTGAGGGATTTCCAGAAGATGGATCCTGTGGAGGATTTTGCTGGAGATCTGATCCATTCTTCTAAGGACCCTGGGGCTATATATTTTGGGTAGATTACTGTAGACCAGAGATTTTTGGTGTTGATGAGCCTCCAACCTATTTTGGCAGAGAGTGATTTTGAAAAAATAATTTCTTTTTGGAGTCCCCACCCTCCTAGGGCCTTTGGTCTTGCTATGAGTTCCCATTTTGCCCAAGGTTGTATAGTTTTTTCTCCTGATCCAGACTAGATGAATCGCGAGCATAATTTTCATATTTTTTCAAGTATTCCTTTCGGAATCAAGGCTAGCTACATCCAGTATAAAGGGATGGATTCTAGTACATATTTTGTTAAGGTGAGTCTCCCTGCTCTGGAGAGCCACCTAAATCTCCATCTGGATAGTCTTTTCTCCAGTTTTTGGATGAGCCATTTCCAGTCTTTTTTGAGATAATTGTTTGGTTTTAGATGAAAACCAAGGTATTTTAGACCAGCTGAGAAGTCGTGAGTGGTGAAGGGGAAGAGTATTTTGTACAAATATTATTTCTCTCTTTCCAATTCTATGAAGGAGATGGTGGATTTTTGTATGTTTATTTTCATTCCAATTGCTGATCGGAAAAGAGTAAGTATGTTGGAAAGTATTTCAACATCCTGACTTTTTCCATTACAGAATATGAGAATGTCATCTACGAAGAGTAGATGAGTCAGTCTTTGTGTGGGGGTAATATGTATTCCATGTAACTCCTCGGAATTGACTGCATTTAAGATTGCCCTGCTTAAGCCTTTTCCCACCAATAAGAAGAGTAATGGGGAAAGGGAGCTTCCTTGGCGGAGTCCTTTTTCTGAGATGAAGAAAGGGGAAGCTACTTCGTTTATGAGAAATGCAAAGGAAACTGATGTAATTTAGGCCATGATCCACTTGATGAAGAGTACATCGAATCCAAGGTGAGTGAGGAGTAGTCTGATGTATGAATAGTTAACTATGTCAAAGGCCTTGGAGAGGTCAATTTTTAGGATCGTACCTTTTTCTTTTTTGGCTTTCAGGCTATGCAATCCTTCTTGTGCTACCCCTATAGCTTCATGAATTTGTCTTCCTTCTAAGAAACCAAATTGTTCTTTTGAGATTGACTTGGAGAGGATTGGTTTCTGTCTTCGTGCAATAATATTTGCAATAATTTTATAGATACAATTGCAAAGAGAGATGGGACATAAGTCATCAAAGGAATGTGGCTCATTTACCTTTGGGATGAGTGCTATGAAAGTGGTATTGAGTGGGTCGTGTATCCTACCATTTTGTCTGGACTTCTCTATTACTTTGAGAATGTATTTCTGATCAGTTCGAAGAAGCCTAGATAGAATTCAATATTCCACCCGTTTGGTCCCGAGCTTTTATCTTTTTGAAAACTTTGCATTGTGTCTTTGAGTTCTATTTCTGTAACTTCTACAAAAAGGTTTTGATTGTTCTCCTCATCGATGAAGGAGGGGAAGTATAAAGACAACTTTATGATCTCAGCTAGGTTTTTCATTCTATCTTCTTTGAAGAGTGTCTGGAAGTGATTTTTCCCCATATTGGCTAGTCCTTCAAAGGAACTAACGGGTTTGTCTTCCTGATCCTTTAGGCTCCAGATTGTATTTTCTACTTTCCTTCCCTTTTCATAGGTGTGGAAGAATTTTTTATTCTCGTCCCCATTTTTTAAGCCAGATTTCCCTGCTTTTTAGTCTCCAGGTTGCTTCCTTGTTGTCCAAGATTTTCCTTCTTTTTTCTTCTAGGGTTTTGAGCTCATCGCGTGAGGGGTTCGATGAGAATCCTAAGACAAAATTTTGATAGAAAATATCCAACTGATCTTCAATGTTTTTTAGGTCCTGTTCTTCTTCCTCCCATTTTTTTTTCCCAAGGGATGACTAGTTTCTTTATCCATTTTAGATTGTCCATGAATTATATGGCTGTTGAAGTTCCTTCTGTTTCTTGGAGGGGAGTCCAGTTGTCTTTGACCATTTTTTGGAAACTGTCATCTTTGAGCCAGATATATTTTAATTTGAAAGGAGTTGATGACTTCTTTGGTCCAGTGTCGAGGTAGATCCAAACAAGAGAGTGGTCTTGTTCTCCCCTGCTTCCTATCCATTGTCGAAATTAGAGTGGGAGAAGGGAAAGTGCTTCTGTAATCAGGAACCAATCTAATCTTTTTGCAACATGTGCATCCCTTGTTCTTAAGTTCCTCTAGGTGGGGAGAAGTCTAGTTGGCTCAATGTCGATGAAGCCATTTGTAGTCAAAAGGTGGCTGAAGTAGGCTGAAAGTGGATCCGGATGGGTCAAGGGGCCCTAGCTTTCATCTTCTCCTATGAAGAAATTGAGATCTCCTCCAATAATGAGATTTTCGACCCTGATGAGATCCTTTTTGAAGAGGGTGTTCCAGAATTGAGTCCTGTCTGTATTTGGACCGTAAATGTTTAGAATCCTGAGGGTCTTCCCTAGTCCTTCGACTAGTATTGCGATACCTAGACAGGAATCTGAAGCCCAAGAATTTAGGAGTTTTATTTTCTTTTGGTTCCAGCCAATGACCAGGCCTCCTGATCTTCCAAACGCATCCAGGATCAGGAAGGCCCATCCTGGGAAGAGTTTCAAGAGGACTTGTATGGCTGAACATTCGTTTGTAAGAGTCTCCTGGAGAAAAAAACATCTGGTTGGTGTGACATCACCAACCTCTTTAGAGCGGATTTTTTTGAAGGGCTCTCTAAACCCCGACAATTGAAGGATAGGAGCTTCATGGGGGAACCCCTATCGGGGATTTTCTTTCTCTAAGGGCCCCAAGGAGGGATTTCTATCGACTTGAGGCTATGTCAAGTAGTGCTCGTGATTGTGCTAAGGAGAGGTGAGAGGGTCGACCTCTACCTTTTTTTGGTTTCTGGAGTTCCGGAGAAGGACCAAGACCTTTGTGGTCTATGGTGGAGACAGAAACCGAACAGTTGCGAAGGTGATAGTGAACAATGGAGTTCTCAAAGCCATTAGTGGATGGTTCCTCTATGGATTAGGAGATTGAGGAGGTGGGGGGAGAGTCGTTTGAGGGGAGGTCTTGTAGGGACAGTGGCTCTGTGAGGGTTGCGGTGGAGAGTGGGGGAGTGGGGGGGGACATTGTAGGAGTGTATGGGGAAGAAGGAGGGTGGGATTCGACCATTTAGGAAAAAAATGAAATAATTTCGAAAACCAGAAACATTGTGGGGAACAGAGATATGCATACCCATGAAATCGTTGATCAGAAGTTGTGGCGAAGCTTCCGAACTATGGTCGGAAAAAGACCCTTCGCTTGTGGTGGGAATAAGAGCACGAGCGTTGAGGAGCGGCTCTGGAGGATTCTCAAACGAAGGATCTTAGTGGACTATTGAATCAGGGGAGGGAGTCCCCGAAGTTTGTGACCCTGTCAAGGGGGAGTGGCCCTCAGCTGTTTATTCGTTCCTTTGTCCTTGGCCTATGTTTTCAGTTGTGTTGTGGCCTTGCCTTCTTCTGAAGGGTTTTGAGCAATATTTTACCATGTGTCCATACTCGTCGCATCATTTACAACGGAAAGGCACTCCTTCATAGTCCAGGGTCTGGACTCTTATGCGTCCCAAGTCAGTTAAGTTGATGAATTATCTTAATCATTCCTTGATGTTGAGGGAGACCAAAATTTGAGAAACAATCATGTTTCCAAAGGCAATAAAACTCATATATGGAGAGATGTATTCCCCTAGGAATTTTCCGAGGGATTTGAAGCAGCTTTCTAACCAGAGGTGAGGGGGCAGACCTGGGAGGTGGACCCAAATGGGAATAGAGTCAAGTCTTTCATAGATTGCGTCGAACGTGGGGTTATAGGGTTTCATGAGAACCGTGGAGGAGTCAATAGTCCAGCTGGTGTGGAGAGCTTCCAATGCTTGAGTTGGATTGGAAAATATTATCATAAACCATCCTTTAGAAAGTTGGAAGATATTGGGTGAATCTGTCTAATTTTCTCCCCAGTTTGCAGCAGCCCAGGTTCGTAGGGTTCTTTCGCTGAATGGTCCGCCGTATGCTTTGCCTACGAGGGTTTTGTCTTCCATCATTGAAACTCCAGCCATTGAGAGGTCGTCACCAAGTGTGAAATTTGGGTTAGCCTTGGACAACCCTAAGCACTTGTTTCTCTTTTTTCTTTTTTGTCCAGAGGAGCCAGGGTTCCCTGGTTCAGAAATGAAAGGTGGGAGAGGGCCTAGGGATTTGTTAAGGCTGAAGTCCCACCCATTGATATTGTGGGGAAGAAGTTTCATTGCTACAAATCCTTCTTCCAGAGTTGTGGAGGTTTGACCCAGTTGAAAAGAGGGACCTTCTGGGGTAGTAAGCAGTCGGTGGAGAATTTTGGACTGTAATCTTGAGTCGGTCGCTCCCTTATAACCTGAGATTCAAAAATCATGTTCGGAAGAGTATTGGGGTGAACTCTTAGTTCTCCTAGGTCTTGAGTGGGGGGAAGTGGTATCGTTGGGTCAGGGACAGACCAAGAGGCAACAATGGAGAAGGGGGAAGCGTAGAGAGTACAAATCGCGAGGGAGAGTGGGGCAGAGTGGAGGGACCGGGAGGGGGAGCTGTAGAAAGAGGGGTTTGAAAGGATATCAGATATGAAGGGGGGGGCGAAGTCAAGGGGAAATGGTTCCAATGATCGCGACATGTCCAAGAGGGGGATCCGGGAAAGAGTGGGGGCAAGGAATCAAAAAAACCTTAAAGGTGTGAGAGGAAGTCTATCTGAGAGACTGGAGCAGAGGGCGGATTGGTTCTTGGAGAGGTTTGCAAGGAAATTTGTGGGAAGACAGAGGAAGAGGGGCTTCCAGCTGTCCCTATCCAAGGAATGGGTTCACCCGGGTCCAAGGAGTAGTCCAACTCATCATCGTAGGCTGCCATGGGTAAACCGTAACAGTTGGCGGGTCAGCCCCTGCTTCTGGGAGGAGAGAAAATAANAAGTGAAGGGGGGAAGAGTGACCAGCCTGTGGTCATATCAGGGAGGAGGGTGGAGTGGAGCAGTAGAGAGGGAGCTTAGAATGGAGGAAGGCTCGTGACCGCAGTAAGCGGCCTGCGAGCCTCCGTGGCCTGTGAACCGCAGAGCGCTGATGCTATCTTCGGATCTATCAAAATCCTATGACAGAGTAAGTTATATTTACTTGAGGCTAATGCTTATTCATGTGAGACTTAATCTCAACCTTGTAATTTGTATGAAGAACTATGGATCTTCAATTTCTTTTGGTGTGTTAATAAATGGGTTTGCATCATATTTCTTTAGACCAAGCAAAGGGTTAAGGCATGGATTCCCTCTATCCCCACTATTGTTCGTTCTAGTGGCTAAAGGCTTAAGAAGAACTATACCTGAAGCTAAATCATCTAGTGCTCTCAAAGGAATCACATTATATATATATATATATATATATATCACTTATTATTTGTGGATGACATTTTTTTCTTTTTTGATGGATCTCATAGAGATACAAAGAAAATTGGGGATGTAATGGAGATTTATTGTAAGGCCATGAGCATGATGGTAAATGTGGAAAATTCCACGATCTATTTCCTAGGGATCAATGAGAACTAAAAAGTTATGTTTTTGCAAATGCCCCCTATACATATGCTTATACCCAATTAGTATCAAGCATTTAGCCTTCTATTCAATGCCCACTCATTATACTAAAAATATATTGGGGATGGATGATCTAAAAAATGGAGAAAAGATTAAACCTATAGTGTAATATATGCTTGTCAAGCATTAAAGAAATGTTGAGGTAAAAAATGGGCCTCAAAACAAAACATATGCTATCAACATCAACTTTAAAAGAACAATAAGATTCAAGATGATGATGTCAACAATAAGGGTAAATAGTTTTGGAGGGAAATATTTTTTTTTTCTTTCTTATATATATATATATATATATATATATATATACACACACACACACACATCCAATAAGTGGAGGCACTTATTGGATGTAGAATCAAATTTTACATCCAACGAGTACTCACACTACATACTTTTAAAAAACCCATCATGAGATAAATTAGAAATACATGAAAAAAAAAGTGTTTTTTTTCATGTAGAATCAAAGTCTACATCCAATGAGTACTCACACTACATACTTTTAATAAACCCATCGTGCGATAAATTAAAAATACATGAAAAAATGTGTTTTTTTCATGTAGAATCAAAGTCTACATCCAATGAGTACCCATATTACATACTTTTAATAGATCCACCATGAGATAAATTGGAAATACATGAAAAAACGTGTTTTTTCAAGAAACACATTTTTCATGTATTTCCAATTTATCTCACAGTGGGTCTTTTAAATATGTAGTGTAGGTACTAGTTGGATTCATAATTTAATTATGCATCCAATGAGTGTCTATACTTGAAATTTGAATAAAACTATAAGAAGATAAGTCAAAATACGATAATAATAATAATAATAATAATAATAGTAATATATAATTAATTTTTTTCTTTCCCTATTAAAATTCATAATGGGGGTAGACTAGTATTGGTCTAATGTATTATAGAAGTTACTCATGTATACTGGGTCTCTTTGAATTTTATTCCTCAAGGGTATTATAAAAGTTATTCATGTATATTTGGTCTCTTTGAATTTTAATCCTTAAGGGGTATTGGATCAAGTTAGAAGATTGAGTTTCAAGTTTATATGGGAAGATGAGAGTAGTAGGAAGAGTTTCCCTTGCAAAGCATTAAAAAAAGATTACATCTCTGAAAAAAAATTCATTTATATCAAATTGTTTATCTTTAGAATGAGTCAAAATGGATTGATGTTGGAAGGATGGGTTTTGTTGGTGAGGAGGGAATGATCTAGAATAATTATTGTCAATCCTTATAAAGTAGTCATGTTAGGATTGAGATTGAAGAGGAAGATGTTGAACTTATTTTTTCAAAGAATCTACTTTGTGGTAGGTATACTCCAAAGTTAGAGTACAAGGTGCTTAGGGAGGGGTACTTTCCTCATAATTAGTTGTGGTGATTCAAAGGGGTCTAGAGATTTAGGATTTAAGAGATTTAGGATTTAAGAGGAAGATGTTGAACTTATTTTTTCAAAGAATTTACTTTGTGGCAGGTACACTCCAAAGTTAGAGTACAAGGTGCTTAGGGAGGATTACTTTCCTCATAATTAGTTGTGGTGATTCAAAGAGGTCTAGAGATTTAAGTCTCAGATTTCATGCAAAAAAAGAAGAAGTTGGTAGTGGCCAGGGAGATGCTCCTTGTGCAAGGTATGTGATGAATACATCATACATGCTCTTTTACTTTGTCCATGTGTGGTTTCAATGTGGTGGGAAATCGATGTATTATAGGTTTGATGCATTTTGGGGGGAAATGGTGTGGAAGATGCTTTGAATTCTTGCTGCCAAAATCCTTCAACAAGGTTGTTTATGGGACTTCCTCTCATTGTAGCTTGGGGGGTTTGTTTAGCTAGTAATAAGAGCCTATTTGATGGAATCATCATCCCTCCATATGTTTGTGTCATACAAGGTATGGTCATACTTTCACTCAAGTTAATAATAAGAAACTTCCAAAAATTGTGTTTGTATTGAGTTATTGACAAATTGGATTCATGGGCCTATTCAGATGGGGATACACAAGGGGATCCTTTGATTGGGGGGAAGGATTATCCTTAATAGATTCTATTTTCTCATTAGATAAAATATGAAGATGGACTAGGTAGAAGCACAAACAACAAAGTTGAGTTGTTGACTCTTTAAAGTTGGTTCTTAGGGCGACAATTGAGAAGGGTGTACACAAAATTCAAATCATGAGTGATTCCTTGAATGTAATTGAATGGATGATGAAGGTTAGAAATTTAAAGAATTATGTTCTAAGACATATTTATGAGGAGATTTTGTATATAAAATATGTAATTCCTAATAAATCTTTTGTGAATGTTTCCAAAGAGAGAAACAAGATTATAGACACCTTATTAAAAGCATAATTATAATTAGGCTCTAGGTTGTTGGCATAGATGGGAAAACGAAGGAGATATACTTATAGAATTTGATCCATGACCTTTTTGATGAAAAAAATAAATAGAGTGAAGCATAATTATAATTAGGCTCTAGGTTGTTGGCATACATGGAAAACCAAGGAGATATACTTATAGAATTTGATCCATGCCCATTTCAATGACCGAAAAAAACAGAGTGGTAAGGAAGGGCTTACATACTTTGAATTTTATATGGATGTTTCACTATCTGCTAGGATATCTATATTTTAATCGAGTTTATGTGGTTAATGAATTGGATTCTAATAAACATTATTAAAGAGGTGCCATAGTGGGAAACATACTTATGAAAAGTATAAGTTCAATTTTTGTTTTTGTTTATTTAATTGTACATGGATGAAAAAAACCACATAAATTATATATTTTTTTTTAATGTAGATTTATCTTTCTTAGTAAACATTGATTTAAATTTAGTAATTAAATATTTTCAAAAAAATATTTACAAATTTATGTTTATTTATGATTAGCCAATTAAATTAAAAGATGTTTTAAAAATAAAATACTTATAAAAATATTTTAATAAATTTAAATATTATGGAATATTTAAAAAAAAAAGACGTTTTAAAAAAAATTACTTATAAAAATATTTTAATAAATTTAAATGTTATGGAATATTTAAAAAAATTACAATGATGATATAAATTTAAATATTATGGAATATTAAAAAAAAAAGATGTTTTAAAAAAAATTACTTATAAAAATATTTTAATAAATTTAAATGTTATGGAATATTTACAAAAATAACAATGATGATCATTTTTTATAATGAAGATTAATTTTAGTTCATTGAACTTTAAAAGATAAATATGAAATTTAAATAATTAGTTGAACATGTTATTTATGTGTTTTTTTTTAATGTGTTTTCTCAAATATTTTATCAGATTATGTTATTTATTTGTTTTTGAGTATTTTTTCAACAATAGATTTATTAAAAGCTCAATATGTCACTTGTTGGAATTGAATTTGGATTGGAAGGATAACAATCATTCCTCTTAACCACCCAAACTAAACCCAATTACCAAAACTCATGTCAACCCTTTATCATATGTAAAGTGTCAGATAAGTGAAGCACAAATAACAATATGTGATGACTTTTCAAAAGAATCTTAATGTAGTATAGAAAGTACAAATTCTATTGAAAATACACAAATATAACTATAAATATAATCATATATATATATTTTTTTTAAAGATGATTATTTGAATAATTAATTTTCTTTAGATATTTAGAATGATTTTCAATTAGATGAGATGCATCTTTTTCTAATTGGTACATGGTAACTAATTGTTATTTTTAGTAATTTAAATGTATGATAAATTGGTCTTTTTGTCAATTAGTTTTAATTCGAGTGGTTGGGAATAAATATTGTTATCCTCTCCACCCACATTCAATTCCATATTACTTTTAGTTTCTTTTTTGTAATTTATCCACGCTACTTTGTATTAATTGGAAAATAAATTGTACAAAGACTGTGCTATTGGTCTGCCACTAGGGAAACCAAACTAGAAGCAGAAAAACATTTTACCAAGTTCAATTGTCTTGAGAAACCAGTTTAACTTGAAACTACTGACCATGAGATTCCCAAAACATAAACCTGTATAGAAAAATCAGAGAGATATTTGTCTATTGTATTGATTATTAGAGTGAGGTGGGGTTATGGCTCCCAAGCCTATGAAACTAGAAAGAAAAAAAGCAAGCAATAAAATCATGAGTAAATTCAGACCAAGGGAGGATGGTCCTCTACTATAGAAACCTAGGGTTGGGGGTATTCCAACTTGGAGAAGTCCAGACCAGTGATCCTCTCAGCTAGCAAGATGATTTTATGGTCCACGAGCCTAATTTGGAGTTGCGCGTCATCAAGCTAGAGGAGAACCTCTTGATGGGATTCATTTCTTTCAATCAATTCTCTACCCATGAACATATTCAGATTGCAGTAAAGGTCAACAATTTTGTAATACTTGGATTCCCTAGCCCGTGAAGAACCAAGGTCAGGAATCCAAGGGAAAAAATTGACACTAACCTCCCCGTTTGATATGAAACATCTGAGAACCCACACATCTGCCTCTACAAGATCAATTTCATCTTGTATCTTAGAAGGAGTGTGGACCTTGTAGTTGGTAGCATAATATTCAACCTCTGAAGCGACCCTGGGGAACAACATCCTATTGTTTCTGCCTCACGAGCGGCAATGAGAGTCTCCATGCGCAATATGGACAGTGGAAAAAGGAGAGTTGGAGAGGGAGGTACGAAAAAGAGAAGTAGTCGGTCCAAAAGGGGTTGGAAGCAGAGCAGGTCGAAGAGAGTCGGGAGCTAATTGATGAAGGAGCCAAAAGAGTAGCTAGGGAGGGGGTCGATAAAATCCAAAGGCCAACACAGAGCCATGAAAAATTTGGAAGGTTCCCTTGTACCAGTGGTAAGTTTTCATAACTGGCAATGAATTCGACCCAATCTTGGAAAGCTAGGGGAGGACATGAGAAATAACCACAACAGAGAGGAAGGATGTTTTTGGATAGAAGATCATCAAATTAAACACAAGCATGAGGTGTTATGATGAGGCGGGGCCAGCTAGTCATCGAATGATCGTACGGAGGAAAAGTGAGTGATCGCTTTGGGAAGTGATTACTCCGTGCAATCACACCTCTAACACTTGATCCATGGATATTACTTTTAATAATTTTTTTGTTTGTTAGAAATGCCCGTCACTTGCACGACCAACATTTCAATTGCTGGTTAAGAAACCACAACCCAGGGGCAACTAAGCCGTCAAAATCATGCGGGGATCGCACCCGGCCTGGGCCACACCAACACTTAACATGGCTTGATTTTGGGTGTCTCCTTCTGACTAAACACACTGTAAAGATATTAAACTTGGGTCGCCTAGCAAATGAAACTCACACTTTAACCAGTTGAGCTAACAGAAATTGACAATATACTTTTTAATATTAATATAATAAACATTTTTAATAAAAACTTGTAAATAAATATATTATAAAAAAAATTATATTTTTTTTGCCAAGTGTATCAAAGTAAAAATGCATAAATTCATTTACTTAATCCATGGAATTACGGCTCCAAATTCATAAGGCTTGTGAGCTTAGTACCATGTTTTTTTCCCAAATCCATGGTATAGATGGATCTTGTGCTTTAACATATGGAATTGAAAACTTATTCATTTTCCAAAATTAAAAACCATCGACTAAGGCCATTTGTATCATCCTTATTTCATGATTTTGTATTCAAAATTCATTTATAAAGCTTTGAATCTCGTAGTTTTCACTTAAACTTAAATCTCGTGGTTTTCGATTCTCAATGCATTTAAAAATTTTCATACACGGTAGGTTTAACGCTAGAGATGAAATTGACTTCAAAATCGTAGTTTTAAATTAAATAGCAAAGATTTGTGATTTTTTAAAAATTGAATATGATTTTTTTTCCAAATATAAATAGCTTTTATATTAATATATCACAAAAAAAGTGCACACATAAGTGAGTGTGGCCTGTCACATGGGAAACTAGGACCACGTCAAATAACCATGTTTTTTCCATCACAAAAATTCTAAGTTTTCCAAAAAAGTCTAAAAGTTTGCCTTCATGTGTAAGTGTCTTATTATTATTATCATAAAAAAACATAATAAGTATAAGAGGTTAGCCTTGTGATTCTTTCTTTTGCTACTATTAGTAGCATCTATCTTTCCACACATCACGTTTGTCATCCACCAAAATTGGGTTTGAAAGGGCGTCAATTAAGGAAGGAAATTGGTATGTGTTCTTTTATGTGGTATTTGCATAGTTTTTTACTATTATCTGAATATTAAAAACCTCCTTACATAGAGCATCAAAATTTTGATTCATTATGTTCAATTTATACATGATCGCATGTTATTAGTTACCTCTTTCTTCCACCACATGTATTATAAAGGCCTTGTTCATCCAATATAACTCAACGAGTTTAAAGATTTTGGTATCTCTTGTTCTAGAATTTCTTGGATATGGAACCCATTCCTTAAACTTAGCGTCTAGTTCATCTTTGGATAATTTTTGTCTTTTCCTTTTCATAACCTTCTCCATATTGGCCACCTCAACCTTGATTTATGTCAGGAACCTGCATTGGAAATCCGTGGCCACCCTCATGGCATCCATTTGGGCTCTTGTGATGCACTAAGGGGTTTGTAGGGGAGGTGGAGGTTTGACATAAGAGGGAGCCCTTGCATTGGAACCCCTCTTTCTACCTGCATGTTTCATTGGGGGAGGCTTGAATTTGATAGACGCAAAAGAGGGTCAATCGAGATGAAACATTTGAAGGAGACACAAAGTTAGGATCCAAAGAGGACAAGTGGGCCTATGTGGATGAGTCGTGGGGTTGAATTCCAATGAGAGTACATTTTTTGTGGGGATGGAAAGGGTGCCCCAGAAATATTGGGAGTGGGTGAGCTTCTAGTAATGATAGAAACACTACCAACAAGCTTATAGGTATAGAGTCTTGAAGCAATTCTCTAGGGATAGATCAACTCAGGAGAACATAAAAAAAAAACACAGAACCTTCTGTTGCCAAGAAACCAGAACTTCCAATGGTAGAGATTAATAGTATCAATACTGGAAAGATTAAATGTTGATGCAAACCAGAGGCTATGTAAAGTATCAGGCCTAGGCAGATGGAGACACATAGAAAAACCACACACCTCTTTCCCAAAATTTGCTTTGAAAAACCCAGAACCTCTTACATGCAAACCAAACTCCAAAATAGTAACACATAAAAACTGTTGAATAAGGCACTTAACTATAAAAAACCAAATACTAACCAATAAAATCAGGAATCACACAAAAGAACTAAAACTGGACCCAAATACATGTCTAAACAAAAGACTGACTATAAAAAACTCATCCTAATTCTTACCATAACATTGCCACTTCTTATCATTCCTCCTCCATCACATCTAAGATTACCTTTGAGACATGTTCAATTAGCCATGAAACCTATCATCCTATACATACTTCCACAGTGCCTCTCCCAAACATGTGCAAGTGATTCTATTACAACCCCCAAACACCTTAAATTCTATTTTATTGTAAAATATAGTTTTAAGTATTTTGAAGAGCTTTTTCATGTATAAGCTCCAACTTTATGACTTACCATCTTTATACCATTTTTTAAAGCCTAATACATAGCATATATGGGTTTTTTTACTCTATATGGATTTGAAAACCAATTCATTTTTTAAAATTCAAAAGTTATATATAAAAATCATTTTAATAATCCTTGTTTTAATTTTATATTCAAATTTTATTTAAAAAACCTTAAATCTTATGGTTTTAGGTTTTCAAAATTTATTTATAAAACCTTGAAATCTTATGGTTTTAGGTTTTCAATATAATTATAAAAGGTTTTAATATTTCTGTGGTCATTTTGAATCGTCAACCTTTAGGATCTTCAATCAAATCCATCCATCATTAGAACACACAAAACCGTAGCTTTAAAGTTAGAGATGACTTTGATTTCAAAACAATAGTTCTGAAAGTAAAAACATAGTCTATTAGATGGTTTACATTTTATAATTATAAATTTTTAAAATTATATTATAAATTCATTTCATAATTATAAGATGATTTCAGCTTTAAGGCTTTCGCATGATTTTCTTATTATTATAAGAATTAAATTCTATTTTATTATATATAGTTTTTAATTAGTTGAAAAGATTTTGATAATTGAATATATGAAATTTGATTTTTCTAATAATTTATTTATTTAAAATAAATTGTAAATATAATTTATATTTTATAAATAATTTTGAAAATATCAATTATAATTTATTTATTTAAAATAAAATGTAAATATATTATTTATATTTTATAAATAATTTTGAAAATATCAATTATAATTTATTTATTTAAAATAAAATGTTAATATATTATTTATATTTTATAAATATTTTTGAAAATATACATGTATTAAAAGATATTATTATGTTTACTTTTGGTTTAAAGGAAAATATACATGTATTAAAAGTTTTTCATATATACACTATGTAGTATTAAATATTTTTACTTAAATAATTTTTAAAATAATATTTAGTGTAGTTTAGTTTTTGTTTTATAGTGATATTTTAAATAAATATAATAAAAATATTTGTAATAATGAAATAAAAATATTTCCATTTTAATAGTATAATTTTAATTTAAAGCATAGTTGCATGGGAAAACATACATGTATTAAAATATATTTTTATATTTAGTCTTGGTTTGAAGGAAAACATACATGTATAAAAGTTTTTCATATACACAACTATAAAGTGAGTAGTATTAAGTTTTTTTATTTAAATAATTTTTAAAATAATATTTAGTGTAGTTTAGTATTTGTTTTATAGTGATATTTTAAATAAATATAATGAAAATATTTGTAATAAATTATGTATTTGTAATAATGGAATAAAAATATTTACATTTAAATTTAATATAATTTTAATTTAAAGCATAGTTGCACTCGAACTGCTCCCAACATTTTCAAGAGTATCATTATTTAGCTTTTTCCAATTAGAACAAGAACAATGCTTCAAATTTACAAAGATGTTTGAAGTTTATATATGTAAAAATTTAATTTTTAAAAGATGTTAAAATTTTATATATGTATTTTCAATTTTGTTTCTTATTTTCTAATCAAATTTTTATGGATGTTAAACTTTCAATATTATGTTAAATATATTCATATAATTATTAGTACAAATTAAATTATTAATTTCTATATTGTAGTTGTTACTTGTTGCTGTAGGAAAAAAGTTGTCCTAAATTAAAGTTGTCCTCCATTGACCTTCAATTTTATTGGATACATTGTAATCTAAAATATTTTTTATTTTTTTAATATTGCTCCTAACTTCACGTTTGTGTAAATTGGATTCTTGATGTTCTTGATGTTGAAGCTCCCAAAAATATCCCAAATTCCCAAAACAATTCCCAACTAATTGAAAATATTTAGTACCAATTCCAAGCTCTCAAAAACAAATTTCAGAGATACTAGAAATATCCATAACGGTTACATACAACTATGGTTTTTTATATAAAAACAAAATAACTCTAATTTAAAAACAATAATAAATCTGATAATTAGAAAAATGTTTGTTTTTAATCACCTAGCATTCATTGCATCCAGCCATATCCGCTTAATAAGTACAAAATAAAATAAATTTAAATTCCTTTTAAATCCTTCAAAGTATAAAAAAACAAATTCAAGATAGACTTGCACGGAATTTATCCCTCTTGAAACTCAAAATTCGAAGAAAGCTAGTAAACGAATGGCTGGATGAGCCAGTTGGATTAGAGTTGTTTGTTTGTTGCTATATTTATTCCGATCACGCCCTTGCATTTTCCTTGTAACCACAGCAAAAGGAAGTTGCGGTTTTCCTCTAAATTTAAACTCTCTGTGTGTTTGTATTTTGATCTGCCGAAGCGAGCAAGAGACAGAAAGAACGATGAGCACATCAAACAATGGGGCGGACCAGAACATGAAGCTGCAGGGTGCATACACGAAGGGCCAGATTTATGGGTCCTCGCTCCCGGCATACCGCCTGCAGTCCCCTAAGAGGAAAAGAAGAAACAGCAGCTGCTGCCTGTGTGGCTGCCTCTGCCTCCTCGTGCTCCTCGTCGCCCTGGTTTTGCTCGCGGGCATTTCTGGTTTTGTATTCTGGGTAATTTACAGGCCTAAGTTGCCCAAGATCTCCGTCACCTCAGTGCAGATCCCCGTGTTCAACGTCACGAAAAATTCCCGTCTCAACTGTGAATTCGTCTTGAAATTGAATGCAACGAATCCTAACAAGAAAATCAGCTTTATTTACGACGATTTCCCCGTGAAAGTGTCTTCCGGTGACGTAGATATCGCGGAGGGATCGATTCCTGGTTTCTTCAACGAGAAGAAGAACAGCACGGTCGTTATGGCCGATCTGAAGGGCCAGAACATAACCCTAGATGGCTCCGATGCCAGGGCACTGAAATCGGCCGCGTCGGAGGGGAAGATCACGTTGGACGTTCAAGTGAGGACTCGTGTAGGAGTGAAGATAGAGAAATGGAAATCTCCTAAAGTCAGAGTCGAGGTCAATTGCAATGGAGTCTCTGTTCGAATATCCAGGACGAAGGCGGCCTCTGGAAGCAGCGCGGATTTAAATTCCAAATGCAAGTTTAAGGTCAGGATTAAGGTCTTCAGGTGGTACTTGTGAAGTTTTTCAGATTTATGTTTCTGTTTCAGATCTGGCTGAGATGGCTGATTATTTGATTTTTATTTGTGGTTCGTTGAACGATCACAGTGTCTCAACTGGGATCTGTATTTCTTTGAAATAATTTTTCAGATTTAACGTTTTGGCATGGGTAGTCAATTGAATATATCTGTCTGTAGCTCTGTTAGTTCCAGGCCTGGTTTAGCAAGCATTCGTTCATTGTAATATGATGCCTATTATTTGGGATATTTTCAGTTGAAATAGCTTGGAAAATGATCTTGGACAGATTTCTTGGGCTGATTTCTTTGTGCAAATCAATTTCAGTGGATTCTGTGGTTGGTTGGTTATATGGAAAGATAGAGAACGGAATTTCTGGCATAGCTTTAAATTGTAAATAAATGTTATTTGAAAATTTTCTCATTAATAATAATAAATAATAATAATTTATTTTTTTAGATAATTAGACATTAAATTATCTATTTTTAAGATAACAGTTAGGTAAGACATCAAATCGGTATATGTGATTTTTTTTTTTAATTATTTTGATTAGCAAAGTCTAAGAAGGTATACATACTCCACTTTCTTTAGATTTGAACTTGTAACTTCTTATAAGGAAATACATATTCTTATTTTTATGGTGAAAATGTTATAAAATTAAATTAAAATACAATTAAAAAACAAAAATAAATAAATATGTATATAAAAACATATATAAATGATGGTTTAAAAAGCATTAAGAAATTTAATCTTTCTCAACTTGCTTCATATTTCATTTTGGTATATTAAACTTGAGATGAAATCTATTTTTATGTGAGATTTTATAATTTTTTTATAAAAAAATTATATTATTTATATTTTAAAATTTATTCACAAAATTAATAATATAATTATTATAATTTTTTTTAAAATAAATTATTTAATAATAATAATATAATTTTAAGATTTAATTAATAAATAAATTATTTATTATTATTAATAATAATAATCTAATTTTAAGATTTGACTATTAAATTATTATATAGTTAAAAAAAATTATAACTATAAAATTTGATGAAAGAATAGAAATTCAGTATAATTAATTTTATTATTATGTTGTATGATTTTTAAAGAGAAAGTTATTTTATAGTTAAAAAATTATAATGAAAAAATCAATTTATAGTTGAAATTTTTTAAAGTTATTATTCATTTTCATCATCATGTTTAAATAATAAATACATTTTTAATGTTTTTGTTGAATTTAAAAAAAAAATGATATCATTTTTAAAAATAATTTTTGAAGATTTTAAAAAATATTCCGGTTAAGTTAATATGAGTAATATTAATGAAAATTAAAAGATATTAGAGTAATAAGGTTGTGTAAAAAAAATTAATATATGGATAAAATTAATGAAAATTAAAAAGTTTATTTTTAATATTAATAATAATTATATAAAAAATTTCATAATTTTATTGGGTTATAAATTTTAAAATTAAATATTTCTTTAAATAAATAAAAGAAAGAAAATAAACATAAATTTTGTATAATAAATAATCTTAATTAAAAATAATATACTTTACCCAAGCTAGTTTTACATGAGTAAAAAGTAACATTCAATATAAATAATTAATAAACATGATATATGATTATGTTTTAATTGTATTATATAAATCATTAATTTTTTTTTTTATCATAATTTAAAATTTAAATGAAGCCTCAAAATAAGTTAATTAAATAAGTTATTTGCACCTGGGACCGCGTATGGTGAAGCTGCACTCGTCCCTGCTTTTGCCTTTGATGTGCTTGTTCTCGGTGTATTATGATGTATGATTATCTTTTAATTGTATTATATAAATCATTTTTTTTATCATAATTTGAAATTTAAATGGAGCCTCAAAATAAGTTAACTAAATACTTTATTTTCCATATTATGACGTGATATAGTATTAAGGAATTTTTATTTTAAACTAATTTATTTTAAAATTATTATTGGTTAATATAGAATATCAAAATTTTATATTTTGTGTAAATATAATATAATTAAAAATATATATTAATTTTAATGGATCAAAACAATCAAATATATATTATATAAAAAGATCTGAACTTTATTATCATTATTATTTTTTTAATATTAATATTTTGAATTATAAAAAAAATTATTAACCAAATATATATTAATATAAAAAGATCTTAATTTTATTATCATTATTATTTTTTTAATATTAATATTTTGAATTTTTAATATAAAAAAATCTCAAAATTTGTGTATTTGTGTTGTTGAATTTTACTATTTGGTACTAATAACAATATTATTAATATGTATGTAGGTTGTTGATATTTTCTCTAGTTACATGACTAGTTTGGTCCTTGGGCACTTTGTCATGACTTTTGAGTTACTTGTTTCCACGCCAAGGGTTATACCATTCCTTGTATAGCCCATGGCGGTTCATTCTCTCTCACCCCCACCATCTTTCATATTCCATGCATCCTCAATGGCTGCACCCACAAGCCACCCACCCGCACCACCTCTTCCATTACATCCATCAACATTGGATGCACCCGTGTTCCACCCACCCCACCACCATTTCTATTTGCACCATCCACCAAGGTTGCCATAGTAGATACTTCCTCGAAGTAGGTTGTACATTCGAGTGTTCTAATGATCAGTTTTTATTCATGAATGGAGTTGATTTTATTCATATTTGTTTAAATTTCATGATTTCATCCTTGTAACTGACGCAGGGTGGCATTGTTGAGAGATTAGGGTCACATAGGTGGGTAACACCCTTGCAATTGTCAGTATCATCTGCGATGAGTTGTCTTATGGTTGAATTACAAAGTATCATTTTGTAAATCTTTTAATTCATCGTGGAAAAAAAAACTTATAATAATGGTGTTTCTTTGTCTAGTCTCTGGAGCGATGAACCACACCCAAGCGCAAAACCACTTGAGGTGCTTCTTCAAGTAAGAGAAGAAAGATCAATTTCTAAGATGCTCTTGAGGGTGGCGAGGGTGGTAGTGTTCAATGTCTAGCCAAAAGACTACCATTTTGTATCTAGGCCACCATATGGTAGTTTTTTATGTTAGGGAACTTGTTGTCATTTTGTATATTGAGCATGATGTGCCATTTTGTAAAAAATGTACAGTTTAGATGATGTTGAACACGCACACACACACACACACACACACACTTCATGGAACACTTTGTATGAATCTCATTGTTTGTTTATTTTATGTTAATGAATGTATGAATTTCGAAGTGTTTCCATTTCTACTCTTTTCTATTATATATGAAATTGCAAGAAATAAATCTAATCTAAATAGATTTAAAGAAATCTATTCTTAAAAGATAAATCTCAGAAATAGTAAATAGAAACAACTTCGTAACTTTATTCTTCTAAGAACTAATTCCACAGAAAAATATTGCTACAAGGATATTCATAGGAAACATAGATTAACACTATTTTATAAAGAGAGAAACCTACATGAACATCACAAACAATTTTCTATTTGATTCATACTTTCTTACAAAAGTAATTCTACAATAATTAATGCATTAAATGAAAACATACCTATCACAAAAAATAAGAGAAACAAATTAATAAAGCACCTACAACTATTCACTAAAAATAATAAAGTAATTTACTCAATCACATAAGATAACGTGACAGAATGGAAGTCCTTACTAGATGCATAAGACATCAAATTGAAAACAAAATAATCCATGAGTTGAAATCAATACACACAAAAATATTCAGCAAAATGTTCCTTAACTCCAAATTGCCTTTCTGAATTAGTCTTTGAAGTAATTCTCAATATAATTCATCCCCATTGCCTTGCCTTTTCTTGCCTTGCCATGTCTAGCCTTGCCTAGACTTTCCACATCTTGCCTTGCCTTGCCTTTCCATGCCATACCTTTCCTTTCCACACCTTGCCTTTCCTTGTCATGCCTCACGTTGCCTTGCATTTCATTTTCTTTCCTTGCATTGCCTTGTCATTCCTTGCCTTGCCTTGCCTTGCATTTCCTTGCCTTGTGTTGCATTGTCTTGCCATGCCTTGTCTTGCCTTACCTTTCCTTTCCTTTCCTTGCATTGTCTTGTCATTCCTTGTCTTGCCTTACCTTGACTTTCCTTTCCTTTCATTGCCATGCCTTGTCATTCTTTTCCATGCCATGCCCTTCCTTTCCATGCCTCGCATTTTCTTGCATTTCCTTTCCATTCTTGAATCCTTATCCTGCTTGTCTTGTGTTGCATTGTCTTTCCATGCCTTGTCTTTTTGTTCCTTTACTTTACTTTCCTTTCCACACCATGCCTTGCCATTCCATGCATTTCCTTTACATGCATCACATTTCCTTGCTATGTATTTCTTTGCCTTGCTTTGTCTTGCCTTGTGTTGCATTGTCTTTCCATGCCTTGTGTTGTGGTGCCTTTCCTTTCCATGTCATGCCTTGCCATGCATTTCCTTTCCTTTCCATGCCTTTCCTTTCCTTGTCTTTCCTTTGTGTTGAATTGTATTTTCATGCCTTATATTGATGTTCCTTATCTTGCCTTGCCTTGCCTTTCATTGCTTTGCCTTGACATTGCCTTTCATTTCCTTGCATTTCCATTCCTTGCTTTGTCTTTCCTTTCCTTTCCATGCCATGGCTTGCATTTCCTTGTATTTCCTTACCATGCCATGGCTTGCATTGCCTTTCCATACCTAGACCTAGACCTTGTCTTTCCATGTCTATCCTTGCCTTGCCATGTATAGCCTTGTCTTGCCTTGCATTTCCTTTCCATTCCATGATTTTCCTTGCCATGTCTTTCCTTTCCTTGCCATGCCTTTCATTTCCTTCCCTTTCCTTACTTAACCTTTCCTTACATTTCCTTGCCATGCCTTGCCTTTCCTTGCCATGTCTATCCTTGCCTTGCCTTTCCTTTCATTTCCTTGACTTGTCATTCCATGCATTGAATTTCCTTGCCTTGCCTTGTCATGCCTTGCCTTGTATTGCCATGCCTCACCTTGCCTTGTATTTCCATGCTTTACCTTTCCATGCATTGCCTTTACTTGCCATTCCTTTCATTTCCTTGCCTTTACTTGCCTTTCCTTTCCATGCCTTTCATTGCCTTTTCATGCCTTTCCTGTCCTTGCCATGCCTCACAATTTATATGATATTTCCTTTTAGGTTAAACACAAAATTTTAACTAATTTAACAATAAAACTTATTCAATTTGTTAACTCTTTGAATGCTTACTTAACACCCTTCAATAAAATAGTAACTTTATTTAGGTATCTTTCTTGAGTTTACACCTCTAATTATTGATTCCTTTCACATGATTAAAATTCATACAAAACCAAAATGATGATTAGCATCAAAGTGTTTGAATAGGTAAACAATAGCTTGAGCTGGAATACAATAAAACATACGATATCTACCCTTAAAATACTACTCTATTATACTCTTTAACCAATTAATTAACGTTTACAAATTCATCCACAAAATGTATTCCATATTGTTGATAACACTAACTTATTTTCCTCTCCAAATAAACAATCAAATTAATTCCTTCAGAACTATGAGAACTTATCATGGAAAATTTATTTATTAAACACAATCATGGC
>ML789439.1:393401-446728 GCA_009831015.1 Picea engelmannii
TAAGATCTACTTGATCTAATGTGTCATTAGGTAAAAGTGTGTTTCCTAGTCTGTTTCTTTAGTATGCATTAATATTCATTTGTAGTTAGGAAATCCGATAGTCACGATATGTTCCCAACATAGAGTGATCTGACGATTCATACTCTCCTCGATCTTAACGACCATTGATTTGTGGCTTAACACTTGATTGGTCCATGATCTCTATTTAAAGAACATGGAGGGTCATTTGCCAATGATCGATTGTGAGAAACTCTCTTGTAAAATCTCTCTGTAATCTTTTTCTTTTGCATTAATAAACTGCTCCAAGTGGCCGCATTGGCTGGGGCCTTGGATGTTTCCCCATAGGGGTTTTACCACGTGAAAACATCAGTGTGTTGATTTTTGATTTGGTTATGTGAGTGGTTACTGAAGGTGTTCATCCTATGTTGGAATACATGTGTTGTCGAACATGGTATCAGAGCCCGTTTGAAGACCCGCTCCTATTGTAGATCAAGATCGTGAAACCAAGTTTCCTCATCTCCATTTTTTGTAATTTCCATACATTTCTGTGCTAAGAGGATTGTTCCATTGCATCCGAAGCATGTGTTTCATTCAGGAAAACTTTTCGTTTCACTCGAAAAGGTTTTCGTTTGCCCAAGATACGACCATTACAGTCAGATCAGGAGGTATAAAGCTTGAATACACTTTTTTTAAATTTTTGCGAGTAGTATTTTGGTTTTATTTTGGTTTTATATTATTTATTTATGGGTTGCTACTCTTTTAGATATGCGTATTCTCTTTTCCCCACGCCCTGTGTGATCTCGGAAAATAAGAAACATATAGGAAAAGGTGCATCTTCCGAGTAAGCTAACCGAGATCTAACCCTTGTTGTCATCGAGAAGCGAATTTTTTTTTCTTCTGTGAAAAGAATTTTTTTTAGTGCTCAACAACAACACCAACAACCCCAATCCTCCTTCTGAACATTACAATATTTTTTGCTAGATCATTTGGTTAAAAGTTGCCTTATTAAGTAAGAGGTCTTGAGTTCAAGTCTCTCTTTATAAAGTAACTTCATTGTAAAAGTAATCCCCACTTCTCTTTATAAAAGTGGGTCACTTCATAAAGAAACTTACACTATCATGTGGTCATTTGGTTACCATTTATGCCTTTTTTTTAAAGGGCATAACTCTCAATTTGAAGTCTGTTTTCAGTGTCATTTTTTTTTAAAACCATATAACTTTTTGAGCTCTTTCCATCCAGATCATCAATTTCAGTTTTTAAATCCATATTATTTGCATATTTAATATGGCTTCTACAAGTAATGTTTTGCTTACTAGCACCAACTACTTCTAATGGAAATCTCATATGGAAGATTTATTAAGAAGTAAAGGCTTGTACCAGATTACCTTGGGAAAGGAAAAAGAACCCACTCATGATGATAAGAAATCCAAATGAGCTAATAGGAGTGACAAAGTTCGTGGACTAATCGGAATGTCCATCTCTCCTGATTTAAGATACCACTTTCAAGAAATTGATGACCCTGAAGAAGCTTGGGAAAAGATTGAATCTGTGTTTGGTAAACTCAATATTATTCGAGCACAACAGTTAGAAAATCAAGTACCGACCTTGATTCCAAGTGATTTTTCTTACCTTGGAGACTATCTATCTAGGTTTAAAACACTTAGAATTTTATGTGAAGAATGTAAGATAAAAATGGAGGAAGAGAGTTGCATCTATCTTATTCTTTATAAGCTAGGTAGTGCATATTATGTGTTTGTATCTACCGTTTATGCCATGAGAGAGGCTCTAGGGAAATCTTGTGAAGAAGCCACTCTTGAGTCCTTTTGTGCTTCTTTGATTAGAGAGGAAGATAAGCTTGTAAAACTTGGAGTGATCAACACTGCAGGTACCTCCAACAAAGCCTTAGTTTCCCAGCAGAAAGATAAACCCAAGAATCCCAAGAAGCAACATCCTCACCACAACAACAAGAAATATAAGGGTCCCAAACCCACTCAGACAACTTTTTCTCCGGATGGAGACAAAGGAGCAAAATATAAAAATAAGAAGACTGACAGACATTGCAACTTTTGTGATAAAGATGGTCATGATGAGTCCAAATGTTTCAAGAAGATGGCAACTTTAGAATCAGCGATGAAGAAGCACAACATCATTATTGATTCTACTTCTTCTTCTTCTTCTCATGGACATGCACTTTCTGCTTCTGGCTTCTCCTTCAATACACCTTCTACTTCTATTCTAATAAGTGGCTTATTGATTATGGAGTATCTTATCACATGGATAAGGATAGAGACATATTTTCTACTCTAAATGCATGTAACACCAAGAAAATATTTTTTGGTGATGATAGATCTCTTAGTGTTGAAGGATCTGGAACAGTTCAAGTAGAAAATGGTCATTTCAATGATGTATTATGTGTTCCAAGTCTTTCTTGTAACCTTCTATCAGTATATCAAATCACTCATTCAGGTGAAGGTAAACCCGTAGAGTTTTCACCTCACCAAGTTGTAACCAAGGATCTAAAAGACCCTAAGCATGTTATTGCAACTGGAATTGAAGATGATATTACCAGGTTGTACAAGTTTGACAAACTTGGGTCATCATCTTTTTCATCAGTTTTTGTTGCTCATAGCGATGACTTGAGAAAACTTTGGCATGAGCGGTTTGGTCATCTAAACTATCGCTCATTGCAGCAACTATGTAATCAATAGATGGTGACTGGTCTTCCTGTTGTTTCATGCAGAGATGGTGTTTGTGCCGGTTGTGATCTCAACAAACATTATCAGGACAGTTTTGAAAAACGTGCCTCTTGGCACGCCTCGGGTCCTTTGCAGCTTGTTCATAGTGATTTTTGTGGTCCACTTTCTTCTCCTTCTTTTTCTGGGTGCAAGTATTTCTTAACTTTCATTGATGACTTTTCCAGACGTACTCAGGTTTACTTCTTAAAACTTAAGAGTGAAGTTTTTGACAAGTTTTTGGCCTACACGACCCTTGTAGAAAAGCAATCTGGACATCAGATTCAAAGGTTAAGAACAGATAATGGAGGTGAATATGTGAACAATAATTTTACAAGTTACTTCACTACACAGGGAATCCAAATGCAACACACCATTCCATATACACCACAACAACATGGTGTTGCTGAGAGAAAGAATTGCACATTAAAAGAAATGGCTAATTGTATGATCCAATCTAAGGGATTAAGTCTAAAGTATTGGGCGGAAGCCATCAACTGTTCAAATTACATAGTAAATCGCACTCCCACAAAGGCTCTTAAAAATCTAACACCGGAAGAAGCTTGGACTAAAATTAAACCAGATTTAAGTCACTTTCATGTATTTGGCAGTATAGCATGGGCTCACATTCCTGATGAGAAAAGGAAAGCATTGTAGCCTAAAAGTGAGAAGTGTATATTTTTTGGTTATTCTGAAGATGTCAAAGGTTATAGACTTCTTCAAACACATTGTAATTAAATTATTATTAGAAGAGATGTTAAATTTGATGAAAATCTCTTGGCCTACGAGCCTAATTCGACGTTTGTGCCTTCTTTGGCATGTGAGCCTAATTCAGCGGTTGTGCCTTCTTCGGCCTGCGAGCCATCTTTGACATTTGTGCCTTCTTTTGTTCTGGTTTATTCTTCAGATGATGACAACGAGGATGAAAATCCACCTCCGCATGCTCACTTTCCTCCAGATGAGTCCTTTGAACCTGAACCAGCACCAGCTCCACCGCTTCCTAGATGGGTCCATTCAACACGAGAAGAAGCTATTGATCTTGTCAGTGATCCTTCATATCAACATCGGACACGTTCACAGTTCCAGCGAGCCTCTTCTCTTTTGGCTCAAGTTTCAGAAACTCATGATCCAACAACATTTGCAGAAGCTTTAGGTCATCCAGATTGGAATACAACAATGAATGAAGAGTATCGTTCTTTAATGGAAAACGATACTTGGGATCTTGTACCTCTTCCAAAAGGAAGAAAACTTGTTAGATGTAAATGGGTCTATAGAACTAAGTATGCATCAGATGGAAGTGTTTAAAGACACAAGGCTCGATTAGTTGCCAAAGGATTTTCCCAAGTTGAAGGAATTGACTATAATGAAACCTTTGCCCCTGTAGCCAAAATGAATTCCATCCACCTTGTTCTTTCCCTTACTTCCTCACATAAATGGGAGGTCCATCAGATGGATGTTAAATCCGCTTTCTTGCATGGATATTTGCAAGAATAAATCTACATGGAACAACCTCCTGGCTATATCCAGAATGACTCTAGCCTTATTTTTCGCCTTAAGAAATCTCTTTATGGTCTCAAGCAAGCTCCCCGAGCTTGGTATGCCAAAATGGACAAATTTATTATTGCCAATGGATTCTCTAAATGCCATTCTGATCCTAATGTCTATACCAAGAAAATAGGAAGCCATCTCATAATCCTTGTCCTTTATGTTGATGACCTTATCCTTACTGGTAGTGACTCAAAACTTTTAAACCATGTGAAAACCAGCCTTAAGAATAAATTTGAAATGATAGACTTAGGTTTTTTTGCACTACTTCCTTGGCCTCCAAGTTTTGCAAACCAATGAAGGAATTTTTCTTTCCCAGTCTAAGTATGCTTGTGACCTTCTTCGTCGCTTTCACATGGACGATTGTAAGCCAACCGCTTCTACCTTCTAGTCTGGATTCAAGCTTACTTCCACTTGTACTTCTCCTGAAGTTGATGCCACCTTGTACCGTCAGTTAGTTGGTAGCCTCTTATACTTGACTCATACTCATCTTGATCTTTCGTTTGTTGTTGCTCTTGTTGCCCGGTATATGTAAACACCCCATGAAAGCCATTGGAAAACATCTAAAAGGATACTTCGCTATGTCCATGGTACAGTTCAGTTCAGGATACATTACAGTTCAGGGGGGACTCCTTTATTGGCTGGTTTCATTGATTCAGATTGGGTCGGCGACCCTGATGATTGGAAGTCTACTATAGGTTATATTTTCAGCCTTGGTTTAGGACCTGTCACTTGGGCCTGTAAGAAACAACAGACTATTGCACTTTCTTCAGCAGAAGCAGAGTACTGAGCAACGGTAAATGCAAATCAGGAAGCCTTATGGCTTCGACAGATCCTTTCAGAGGTTGGATTCTAGCAGTAGCATCCGACCAACCTTTGGTGCGACAATCAGAGTGCCATCAATCTTGCCAAAGACCCAATTCAACATCAGCGTAGAAAACACATTGAGCTACACATGCACTTCATTAGAAAATTCATTCATGATCAAGGTATTGAAGTGCTCTTTTGTCCTACAAAAGATAAAGTTGCACACATTTTCACAAAGTCTCTTACAGAAGCGAATTTTTCCAAACTCCGATCTATGTTAGGAGTTCAGGAAGTTGTCATTAAGGGGGGATAGGCTCTAATGCCTCCTTCATTCTCCTATTGTGTCACCATTGTAAATCCTTCAATCCTATCCCAAGTTGTTCTTAAGGGGGGATATTAGGATATTTAGACACTTAGGAGTTAGTTAAGATCTACTTGGTATAATGTGTCGTTAGGTAAAAGTGTGTTTCTTAGTGTGTTTCTTTAGTATGCATTAGTATGCATTTGTAGTTAGGAAATTTGACGATCACGATATGTTCCCAACATAGAGTGATCCGACGATTCATACTCTCCTCAATCTTAATGGCCATTGATCCATGTCTTAGCACCCGATTGGTCCATGATCTCTATTTAAAGAGCATGGAGGGTCATTTTCCGATGATCGATTGTGAGAAACTCTCTTGTAAAATCTCTCTGTAATCTTTTTCTTTTGCATTAATAAACTGCTCCAAGTGGCCGCGTTGGCTGGGGTCGTGGATGTTTCCCCGTAGGGGTTTTACCACATGAAAACATCGGTGTGTTGATATTTGATCTAGTTATGTGAGTGGTTACTGAAGGTGTTCGTCCTCTTTTGGAATACTTGTGTTGTCGAACAAAAACTATTTTACGAAAAACCTAGAAAAAAGTTCACAAAATTTCATGAAAATGGATAGTTTTAATTGAGCTTTTATGCCGAGAAAAACCACTACAAAAATGGATTGATAATATGATATGGGAATATGTAAGTAGTATCTATGCAAGTAGATTATGCATAGTGAATACATTTATGATTGAGAAGATTATTTAAATAATAATAATAATAAAAAATAAAACAAAAATTTAAAAAAATATAACGATTCTCTTTTTATTTTATTTGTGTGGTTATTTAATGTAGAACTACATTGAACCCCCACTTATTGTAACACACCCAACCGATAAATAGTCTTTCTAGGGATGGGGCATCAATTTTTCGTTTTCCCTGGTTCATTTTCGATCCTTACTTAATCAAAACCCTCTTAAAGAGCTTCCCTGAAGCTTACATCTCTCACTAAGCGATTAAACCAGATAGTGGGGCCGTCCTTGTGACCTCGGGATGAAAACTGAGAGCTAAGAACCTGCGTTAGCAAAGGTTTTCGAAACTTCGGAAGTTCCCGAACTTCGGGAGCTCCAAAAGTGTTGTCAAATTCTCATATTTCCAAACAACAGAGGGGATCAATGGTTCACATCCTTCATTGAAGATATACAGTTAAAAAGGGGTTTCAGTGATCTACGCGTAACACACCTTTTCTCCAAATATCTGAAGTCCTGAAATATCACCACGTTCCCCTATCTCTTAGGCGTTCGACGTTCGGCGACCAACTATCGTCGTTGGAATTTTGGCCTTCGGCGATCGACGATTCTCGTTGAACATTTATTTTCATACTACGTTCGAAGTCTTCCAAACCCCAAAACTATGCATACTTCCGAAGTCTTGGACATGTCACCGGCCCTATTTTCCATGCAGGCATGATTCAGTAGTTGACACACGGAAAGGCTCAAGTGGTGACACATGTCTTCAACAGACGGTGACATGTATGATGCTCTAATAGGTACAATGGGTATATGAATTGTCCAAAAATGGGTGACACATGGCATGCATAGAACGAGTCCATGTCACCCGAGATGACGTCATTGAGCCACGTCATCAGAGACCGATAACTGCTCAATCATTTAATCTAATGGTCTGCAAGATCCCACACAGATCATAGATCTATGGCTCTCATTACTTCGCGGTTTCATCTTTAGAGCTTACTGAACCCTCTCGACACAAATTCCCCGAAGATCTAAGTCTCCGGACTATGGGATCTTGTGCCACATGTCCTTTTCGACCAACAGTCGAGATCCATTTCGACACTCGCAACTTCGACAAGTTCATCATTCGGGAGTTCGGTGAATATTTCTCGCAGCTTTCCCCCTATACCACGCCAGAGCTATTGCCACGTGTACCTAGTGTCTATGACCAGGATTTACTCTGTCTTGCAGAGCTTCAGGGAAAACTCACTCATTCCTACATCGATGAATACCCAGACTCCCAGATAATCATTGATTTGTGGACATGTGTCCCTCCAGTTTCAACGGTCCATATTAACTCTACGACTCTGGAATTCAGGAGTTTCAATGCTAGACCATTCCAAATCTCCCGAAGTAAAACTTCACTGAAGCACTTAATGCCTCCCTTCCTATGTCCGATATAATGGCTGAGAGCGATCCATACTAGATCCCAAGATCGACAGTCCTCATCGATTCATGACTTTGACCTTCGACTACTTTTAAGGATTGTGGAATCACAAGTCTCGAAATCGAATGAGTTAGCCCCTTTTTGGACTAGTGCAAGGTTCCCAGGCCCCGATCACATGGATACTTTGGAAAGTTTAGGGCTAAGTGCTAATCCTTTATCAAAAATTGGGTTAAGGACATGGTTACGAGCCCTCGGTCAGATGGGTGAATAGTATAATGGAAGAAAACTCCCTTCTTCTATAGAATTCATACTTAACATTCCCACTAAGTAAACTTCACAGGGTTTGTAAGACTTAGACATTTCAGTGGATCCTACCCCGACTCTCCTATAGACTCATGTCTCATGAATCTTTAATAGTTAATATGAGATAAGTACAATATCACATAGATATAACAATTTACAAAAATCAAAGGGAATTTCTAATAAGTGTTCAAATACTAAGAGACTGAATCATAAACACAAACATTTCATCATCACATCCAATATAATAAACATAGTATGAAAATACTTATCAGAATTGGAAAATGTGAAGAAATTGTTGAAAGGGGTGCTTGTTTCCTCCCAACCATAGGCATAGTCACTCTTGATGGATTTACCAATGGCCACCCCCGAGCTAGACCATGATTCTCTTAGAGAGATTCTTTCTCTTTGCTCCAAAACAGTCAGGGAAGAAGGTTACTCTCCTTCTCCCACAAAAAAATGGGCAATTGGTTTTATCTACTCCAAGAAAAGAGGTTTTCATGAGTACTTCCTTAGTCACTCGTCAACCTCATTTATCATGTTGTAGTGAAACCCTGCCCCAGTCTTCTTACAACCAGATTGAGCTTAATATTCAACTTTTTATATCTCAACTTTTGAATCAAAGTATCTTCACTACTCTTCTTGAGAGAGTGTTTTCTCTACTTTGATGTCTCGCCCCCCTCTAACTCTGTCCCTGAATTACCTCATTTATTTCCTTCCTCAGCAAGGTTGCATGGTTTTGAATCCCCATTCGTGGTCAGGCCTGGAATCCTTACAGATGGGTACCCTGCCCCATCTCCTCATTAATTCTTGAGGATGGCCTTCCAGCTACCATCCTGACTTGTAATTCATTTCTAGGTTAGATGATTGTTGAGAAATTACTCCCAGTAGGTGCTATTTTGGCGAGGGCCATTTCAACCATACTTGGTTTCCCTGCACCATCTCTCTCATAACATTCATGTTCTATCTTAGAAAACTTTCCCCCTTTCTGAAATTGTGCAAGACATATTCAAATTCAAATTCTATTAATAACAAAAAATCCATACATTGACCCTTTTATACAAAGGTTCATCAAATCAAACATTCACACATATTTAGTCCACCATAGTCTCTTGGCCAGTTATAGTTATATTTACAAACTGGGGGAAACAAGGGTATTACAATCCCCTCCCCCTTAAAGGAACATCATCCTCGATGTTCTACCTATCGACGTGCTATGTATGTACAAAAGAAACCCAAAATGGATATGCATGTCTCATGGAATCCTCCATTTCCCATGTAGCCTCATCTGGTCCAAAGTGTTTCCACTGCACCTTAACCTGTGCAATGGTTTTGTTCCTGAGTGGGGTTTCCTTCCTATCTATTATGCATTGAGGTTCTGGTAGGAAATCTCCCTCGGGTTCCACCTGAATCACATACCAGTCAATAATATGATTAGAATCATGTACATACTTATTTAATAAAGAAACATGGAAAAAAATATGTGCTTTTACTGTGGGAGAAAGTGCTAGCCGATAGGATATTGGTCCCACTCTATAAAAAACTTTGGAGGGTCCACAATACCGAGGTGTTATCTTGGTACAAGCTCCCATCCTCAAGGATCTTCTCCTAGGTATAACCCGAAGATACACATGATCCTCTGTTTTGGACTCTCTAGGAGTCCTTTCCAGGTTTGCATAGCTCTTTTGTCTATCCTCAGTTATCTTCAGATTTTTCCTGATTTGAATCACTTGTTGTTCCATTTCCTTTAGCATATCCGGCCTGATTGTAACTCTGTCTAGTGGGTTGTTCAAGATGATTGGAATTTTGCATTGCCTTCCATAGAGGGCTTCAAAAGGACTTCTTTTTAATGACTCTTGATAGCCATTGTTGTAAGCAAATTCTACCAGTGGTAGGTAGTCCTATGATTTCTTGGGCTGATGCATTACATGCATCCTCAACATGTATTCTAATACTTGTTTTAATATCCCTGTCTTCCCATCACTTTGAGGGTGATAGGTTGTACGAAAGATTAATTTTGTTTCAAAACCAACAAACATAGATTTCCAAAAGTTTGAAGTAAACTTTGTATCTTTTTCGGATATAATCTCCTTAGGCATGCCATGCAATCCGAATATCTCTTTCATGAAGATGTTGGAAATATATATTTCCTTGCAAGTTGACTTGACATGTATGAAGTGAGCAACCTTGCTCAGTTTGTCCACAACTACCATGATGGTATCATTCTATTTGGTTGATCTTGGTAATATTGGGATGAAATCCATGGAGATGGTTTCCCATTTCCATTCAAGAATTGGTAGGGGATGCAACATCCTTGTTGGGTGTCGATGCTCTACCTTGACTTGCTGACATTTTATACACTTAGTAAAGTAATCAATTATGTCCTTTTTCATTTCATGCCAATAAAATAGCTCGCTAGTGGCCGTGATCATTTTCTGATAACCATGATGACCAATATATGGTCTTTTGTGTAGTTCATCCATTATGAACCTCTTCAAGTCGTCACAATTTGGAATGTATAATCTACCCTTGTAAGTCAGCAGGTCATCATCAAGCATCTGATAACCTTCATGCTTCAGCCCTGTGAGCTCTTGCTTTAGGTATGATGTCACGGTCTTGAAAAATGAATCTGTCTCTTGTGAAATTTTGAACCTCTCTTTGATGTCTGATTCACTGGCACTTACAACTTCCAAGTGAACTACTTTCATACTTATACTAAGGGAATCAACTACCCTATTCCCCTTTCCTTTGATATGTTTGATTTCAAAATCAAACTCACCAAGGAGAGCCATCCACCTAGCTTGTCTCACATTGAGTTTTGGTTGGTCAAACAAATACCTCAACCCACTATGGTATGTCATGAGTACAAATCTTCTACCTAAGAGGTAATGCCTCCACATTTTCAGAGCATGCACTATGGAAGCCAATTCCATATCATGGGTCACATAATTGACTTCATGCTGGTTCAATTTTCTAGACTCATTGTAAATTACATGTCCTTCTTGCATAAGGACTCGTCTGATCCCTTCCTTGCAAGAATCTATACACACAAGGAAGTATTTGTTTGGATCTGCAATAATCAATACAAATGCATTGGTTAGAAGGTATTTCAGCTCTTGAAATCTTTCCTCACATTCTTATGTCCAAATGAATTTAACCCCCTTTTAGGTGATTGGGAAACCAATCTTGGAGAATCCTTTTATGAATCTCCTATAGTATCATGTTAGGCCCATAAAGAATCTGATATTAGATACATCCTTTGGGCTAGGATAATCCATGATGGTTTGGTCAAATACCACTCATTCCTTAGAAATAACATGGCCTATGTAGTGGACTTGCTTATGGAAAAGTCACACTGACTGAGTTTGGCATAGAGCCGGTGTTCTCTCGGTACTTGAAGTAATAGCTTGAGATGTTCTTCATGCTATTCTCTATTCTTGGAATAGATTAGGATATCGTCAATGAAAACCAATACAAACCTATCCAATAATTTCTGAATACGTTATTCATTAAGCACATAAAAGTGGCTAGTGCATTGGTAAGCCCAAATGGCACCACCAAAAATTCATAGTGACCATACCTTGTCCTAAAGGATGTCTTGTGGATTTCTTCATCTTTGATTCGAACCTGATGATATCCATACCTCAATTCAATCTTGGAGAATATTTTAGCGCCCCTTAATTAGTCAAATAAGTCATCAATCCTTGGAAAGGGGTACTTATTATTGATGGTCATCTTATTGATCCACCTATAATCTATGCACAGTCTGAGTGTGCCATCTTTATTTTTCACAAACAAGGCTAGTTCTCCCCATGGAGACACACTAGGTTGTATGTAGCCTTTGTCCTACATCTCCTTCAGTTGGAGTTTGAGCTCAACTAGCTTTAGTGTACTCATTCTATAGGGTTTTCTAGGCATTAACACTGCTCTTGGTACAAGTTCTATTGAAAAATAAATATCCCTTCTTATAGGTAGACCCGACACCTCTTCTAGGAATACATCTTTATATTCTCTTAATATGGGATGGTTCTCTAGGTTGGGTTTTCCATTCTTAGCAGAGTTCAATACTTTTATTTCATACAAGAGACATCCCTTTCTGCAATACTTCTTCACTTGGAGGGATGATATGTTCAACAACACATGTATTCTAACAGAGGAATAACACCTTCCGTAACCATTCACATAACTAGATCAAAGATCAACAAACCGATGTTTTCACGTGGTAAAAACTCTATGGGGAAACATCCACGACCCCAGCCAATGCGACCACTTGGAGCAGTTTATTAATGCAAAAGAAGAAGATTATAGAGAGATTTTACAAGAGATTTTCTCACAATCGATCATCGGCAAACGACCCTCCATGTTCTTTAAATAGATATCATGGACCAAGTGGGTGTTAAGCCACATATCAATGGTCATTAAGATCGAGGAGATTATGAACCATCGGATCACTCTATGTCGGGAACATATTGTGATAGTCGGTTTTCCTAAATACAAATGCTTACTAATGCATACTAAAGAAACACCCTTTTACCTAACGACGCATTAGATCAAGTAGATCTTAACTAAATCCTAAGCGTCTAAATATCCTAACATCCCCACTTAAGAACAACTTGGGATAGGATTGAAGGATTTACAATGTTGACACAATAGGAGAAGGAAGGAGGCATTAGAGATTATCCCCCCTTAATCACAACTTCCTAAACTCCTAACATAGATCAAAGTTTGGAGAACTTCGCTTCTGTAAGAGACTTTATGAAAATGTCTACAACTTGATCTTCTGTAGGGAAAAAGAGCACTTCAATAACTTGATCATGAATGAGATTTATGATGAAGTGCATGTGTAGCTCGATGTGATTTTTGTGATGATGTTGAACTGGGTCTTTGGCGAGCTTGATGGCACTCTTATTGTCACACCAAAGGCTGATTGGATGCTGCTGCTCGAATCCAAACTCTGAAAGGATCTGTCAAATCCACAAGGCTTCCTGACTTTCATTTACTGTTGCTCAATACTTTGCTTCTTCTGAAGAAAGTGCAATACCCTGTTGTTTCTTACAGCACCAAGTGGCAGGTCCTGAACCAACGCTGAAAACATAGCCTGCAGTAGACTTTTGATCATCAAGGTCATTAGCCCAATCTGAATCATTGAAATCAACCAATAAAGGAGTCCCCCCTGAACTATAATGTATCCCAAACTGAATTGTACCATAGACATAGAGAAGTATCCTTTTAGTTTCTTTCCAATGGATTTCATGGGGTGTTTTCATATACTAGGAAAGAATACCAACAACAACGGAAAGATTGGGAAGGGTATGAGTCAAGTATAAGAGGCTACCAACTAACTGACGGTATAGGGTGGCATCAACTTCAGGAGAAGTACATATGGTAGTAAGATCGACTCCATACTGAAAGGGAGAAGGGGCTGGTTTACAATCATCCATGTGAAAGCGATGAACAAGGTCAGAAGCATACTTAGAATGGGAAATAAAAATTCCTTCATTGGTTTGCAAAACTTGGAGGCTAAGGAAATAGTGCAAAAAGCCTAAGTCTGTCATTTCAAATTTCTTCTTAAGGCTAGTTTTCACATGATTTAAAAGTTTTGAGTCTCTACCAATAAGGATAAGGTCATCAACATAAAGGATGAGAATTATCATATGGCTTCCTACTTTCTTGGTATAGAAATTAGGATCAGAATGGCATCTGTAGAATCCATTGTCGATAAGAAAGTTGTCCATTTTAGCATACCAAGCTTGGGGAGCTTGCTTAAGACCATAAAGAGATTTCTTAAGGCGACAAACAAGGCTAGAGTCATTATGGACATGGCCAGGAGTTTGTTCCATGTAGATTTCTTCTTGCAAATCTCCATGCAAGGAGTATTTAACATCCATCTAATGGACCTCCCATTTATGTGAGGCAGCAAGGGCAAGAACAAAAGTGGATGGAATTCATTTTGGATACAGGGGAAAAGTTTTCATTATAGTCAATTCCTTCAACTTGGAAAAATCCTTTGGAAACTAACCGAGCCTTGTGTATTTCAACACTTCCATCTGATGCATACTTAGTTTTGTATACCCATTTACATCTGACAAGTTTTCTTCCTTTTGGAAGAGGTACAAGATCCCAAGCATCATTTGCCATTAAAGAACGATACTCTTCATTCATTGTTGTATCCCAATCTAGATGGCTTGAAGCTTCTGCAAATGTCTATGGATCATGAGTCTCTAAAACTTGAGCCAAAAGAGGAGAGGCTCATTGGAACTCTGAATGTGTTTGATGCTAATCTGAAGGATCACCGACAAGACCACCAGCTACTTCTCGTGTTGAACAGACCCATATTGGAATCGATGGAACTAGTGGTGGTTTAGGTTCAAAGGAATCATCTGGAGGAAGGTGAGCAGGCGAAGGTGGATTTTCATCCTCTCTGTCATCATCTGAAGAAGAAACCAAAATATGAACAGAAGAAGGCACAAATGTCAAAGATGGCTCGCAGGCCAAAGAAGGCACAATCGTCGAATTAGGCTCGCAAGCCAAGAGAATTTCATCAAATTTAACATCTCTTCTAATAATTATTTCATTACAATGTGGTTGAAGAAGTCTATAACCTTTGACATATTCAGAATAACCAACAAATATACACTTCTCACTTTTAGGTTGCAATGATTTCCTTTTCTCATCAGGAATGCGATCCCATGCTATACTGCCAGATACACGAAAGTGACTTAAATCTGGTTTAATTTTAGTCCAAGCTTCTTCTAGTGTTATATTTTTAAGAGCCTTTGTGGGAGTGTGATTGACTATGTAATTTGCATAGTTGATTGCTTCCACTCAATACTTTAGACTTAATCCCTTAGATTGGATCATACAATTAGCCATTTTTTTTAATGTGCGGTTCTTTCTCTCAGCAACACCATTTTGTTGTGGTGTATATGGAACAATGTGTTGCATTTGGATTCCCTGTGTAGTGTAGTAACTTGTAAAATTATTGTTCACATATTCGCCTCCATTATTTGTTCTTAACTTTTGAATTTGATGTCCATATTTCTTTTCTACAAGGGCCTTGTAGGCCAAAAACTTGTCAAAAAATTTTCTCTTAAGTTTTAATAAGTAAAACCAAGTACGTCTGGAAAAATCATCAATGAAAGTTAAGAAATACTTGCACCCAGAAAAAGAAGGAGAAGAAAGTGGACCACACAAATCACTGTGAACAAGGTGTAAAGGGCTCGAGGCGTGCCAAGAGGCACGTTCGTCAAAACTATCCCGATGATGTTTGTCGAGAACAAAACTGACACAAACACCATCTCTGCATGAAACAAGAGGAAGATTAGTCACCATTTGTTGATTACATAGTTCTTGCAATGAACGATAGTTTAGATGACCAAACTGATCATGCCAAAGTTTTCTCAAGTCATCGTTATGAGCAACAAAAACTAATGAAAAAAGATGATGACCCAAAGTTGTCAAACTTTCACAACCTGGTAATATCATCAGTAATTCCAGTTGCAAGAACAGGCTTAGGATATTTTAGATCCTTGATTACAACTTGGTGAGGTGAAAAATCTACAGTTTTACCTTCACCTGAATGAGTGATTTTATATACTAATAGAAGGTTACAAGAAAGACTTGGAATAGATATTACATCATTGAAATGACCATTATCTACTTGAATTGTTCCAAATCCTACAACACTAAGAGATCTATCATCACCAACAAATATTTTCTTGGTGTTACATTCATTTAGAGAAAAAAATATGCCTTTATCCTTAGCCATATGATAAGATGCTCCTGAATCAATAAGCCACTCATCAAAAGAAGAAGTAGAAGTTGTATTGAAGGAGAAACCAGAAGCAAAAAGTGCATGTCCATGAGAAGAAGAAGAAGAAGTAGAATCAATATTGATGTTGTGCTTCTTCATTATTGCTTCTAAATCTTCCATATTCTTGAAACATTTATACTCATCATGACCATCTTTATCACAAAAGTTGCAATGTATGTCAATCTTCTTATTTTTAAATTTTGCTCCTTTGTCACCATTAGGAGATGAAGCTGTCTGAGCCAGTTTAGGACCCTTATGTTGCTTGTTGTTGTAGCGAGGATGTTGCTTCTTAGGATACTTGGGTTTATCTTTATGTTGGGCAACTAAGGCTTTGTTGGAGGTACCTGTAGTTCTAATCACTCCAAGTTGTATACGTTTATCTTCCTCTCTAATCAAAGCAGCACAAAAGGACTCAAGAGTGGGTTTTTGATAAGCTTTCCCTAGAGCCTCTCTCATGGCATAAAAGATAGATACAAACACAGAATATGCACTACCTAGCTTACAAAGAATAAGATAGATACAACACTCTTCCTCCATTTCTATCTCACATTCTTCACATAACATTCTGAGTGTTTTAAACTTAGATAGATAGTATCCAAGGTGTTGCAAACCCCTTATCCCACCTTAGGGCTGCGCGACCTCCCGGTCAGGATCTTCTGGTTCAGGAGCCGAAATGGCTCTTCTGGTTCCAAACTGGAACCCTTCGAACGACCACACAGGTCCCTTCACCAATGCTCAGTTGGCTTTTCCAAGTGCCAAGCGTGAGCTCCCATAGCACACGACCAAGGGCTGTGACCTTGTGCCAAACCGAAAAGGGCGCTTATCGAAGACCGGGACTTCACGAGTCAAGCGTCCTGTTCCTTTGTCCTCCAAACCTCCGATAGCTGAAATGCCGAAATGTCCCGACGCTTGTTCCTTCAGGATTTCACGTTTCACAAAATCAGGACACAAGGAGTATCCTTGTTCCTTGGAGTCTCCGGTCACCGAAAAGCTGAAATGTCCCAACGCCTTATCCTCTGGGTTTTTTTGAATCGCGACTTCGGGTTTCGCGATTTTGGGAAATTCGGTTACAAGGGATATCTTTGCCCCTTGGAACCCCCGGTGGCTGAAATGCTGAAATGCCGAAAGGGATGATCGAGACTTTTACCAAAAAGGAATTTTGGATTTCGAGACTTTGCGGATCCTGATGCAAGTTCCTTGACTCTTCAACTCCCGAAACCTGAAATGTTGAAATACCAGGGATCGGGACTTTACAAGCCAAGCGTCCCGTCCCTTCACTCTTCGAGCCCCTGGTTGCCGAAGTGCCGAAATGCCGAAATATCCTGGTGTTCAATCAACGACTCACAAAAACCCCTGGGATCAACGGTTCTGGTCGAATCGCAACTTCACGATTTCGCGGTACCTGAAATCCTGAAATGGACCAATGGTCTAGATATTCTTGTGATCAACGGTCACTACTCTTCCCGAGCTTTGGGCATCAAGAAGCCCTCACCGCTAACCTCCTCACAGCTCCACCTGATCCAACGGCCTGCAGGGTTTCGACGTTTCTCCTTGAGGACTCTCCACCATCTATCCAGGTCTCCGAGATGTCCCCTCCTGGATCTACGGAGCGTTAAATTCTGTGCTCCTTCCTCAAATCGGACATTCCGCGAGATTTTCCACCATGATCCAACACTCGACAACATTCTTCCTCAGAAGCTTTTACTCACTTCAGACTTAGAAAATTTTCTAAGTTCTCGAAGACTCGGTCTTCACCTCTTCCAGGGAATGAGTTCCTGGATCTCGATAACACTTCCAAAGTGTTATTCCTCCTGAGCTTTGTCTGGTTCAGACTTCGATCTCCCGCACACTCCTTGCGTCTGAGGGATTTCAATAACTTAGATCCACGGTGTTCCTCTCTAGCTTGATGCACACCTTGCAGAGCTTCCAATGAAGAGAAACAATTGAAACTGGGAAAATTCACAGTTCCATCCACTTGTTCATGAAAATAGAAAATAATAGGAAAATGCACACAGTCCAAACACCACACATTTGGATCAATTTTTCATTCTGTTATATTCACAAGTGCCCAATGGCTACAGAATACATTCAAAAATTACAGTAACTCCAAACACTGAGATCTCCTGCTAACTCGCAGTTCTCTCTTACAACTAATTTCTCTCTATATTCCCCGCTTTCTTCTAACTGGGTGTACAAACTTCTACATAACTCAAAAAAATGTTTCTAGGGTTTCCCCTGGCTACTTGCCTACTCTAACATTCATCCTACTTTATCTTAGTTCAGTCACATTCCAAAGCCAAAGTGGAAACTCCTGCTCTGTTTACAATTTTCAAAACATGCCTCAAAGGGTAAAATTCGACACCGGTTCAAGCGTGCCTCCAAAGGTGAATTCCGACGTTGAGTGAAGGCAGATTTCTAAAATCGGTTGCAACTGTCAACATTGAATTTATGGAATAAATCACATGTGTTGAGTGGTCCTGCCTCTGCGCGCTTGCCAACGATGCTCCTGCATCATACTCCCCTTGACAAAAATTCATGGACTCCTGTCCATGAGCTCCTCTATTGATTTTCCCTGCTTCTGGATAGTAGCTTCGTTTTCTCGACTGACATATTCTATTGGGTGTCCCTTCCATTTGACCAGATACTCAAAATAAGTCTTCCTCCTGGTCTTTTTTCCAATCCTCTGATCCATAATTTTCTCCATCTGAGGATTTTCTGCCACAGGCATCTGTTTCTCCTATTGGATCTTTCTTTGATCTTCCGACCCTTCTGTGTCATCTTTCCTGTAAGGGTACAGGTCTAAAACATTGAATATGGGTGAAATGCCCAGACCATCTGGCAGCTCGATCTCATAGGCATTTGCATCAAACTTCCTAAATATCTTATAGGGTCCTATATTCTTCATCTTCAATTTTTTATATGTTCCCCTAGGGAACCTTTCCTTCTTGAGATGTGCTAAAACCTCATCTCCCACTTCAAATTGAAGTTCCCTGCGACGTTGATCAACTCTGTGCTTGTATTTCTAGTTAGAACTCTGTAATTGTTCTTTGATCCGACTATGGACTCTCTGCATTTCAGCAGCAAAATCCTCTACTCCAGCGCTCCTGATCTCACCTTGTTCCAAGTCTCTCAACTCAGACACTCCCCTAGGTTTCATTCCATAGAGTATTTGGAATGGGCTCCTTCCAGTGCTTCTGTTTGGTGAGTCATTGTATGCAAATTCTGCTTGTGGCAAAATCTGATCCCACTGGTTAAGGTGTTCAGTAACCAAGCTTCTCAATAAGTTCCCCAAACTTCTATTTACCACCTCAATCTGCCCATCTGTCTGAGGGTGATAAGTTGAGCTGAAGGACAAATATGTCCCCATCTTCTTCCACAACATCCTCCAAAAGTGACCAATAGATTTTGTGTCTCTGTCTGAGACAATGCTCCTGGGTAGAACGTGAAGTTTCACAACTTCTCTAAAAAATAGATTTGCAACATGCGTTGCATCACTGGTCTTCTAGCATGGGATGAAATGTGCCATCTTTGAAAATCTATCCACCACTACGAATATGGAATCGAATCCTCTTTGTGTTCTTGGCAATCCCAACACAAAATCCATACTTATTGCATCCCAAGGCCTCTATGGTATTGACAATGGTTGATACAATCCAGTGTTCTGTCTTTTCCCCTTTGCATGTTGGCAGATTCTACATCTATTCACAAAATTTATCACTTTTGTTCTCATACCTGGCCAATAGTATGAACTTCTCAACTGTGCAAACTTTTTATCATGGATGAAATGTCCAGCCAATCCTACACTATGCTTCTCCTTCAGAAGATTGTCCCTGATTGAGCATCTTGGTATGCACAATTGATTTCCTCTGAACAACAATCCTTCCTGAACCATATACTTTGTCCACTGACTTCTATCTCTCAATACAGGGCTTGTACATGCTTCGTAGGCCTCCTTGAAATCTGTATCATCACAATACATATCCTTAAGGTGTTCAAACCCCAAGGTCTTCACTTGGAATTCCTACATGATCAAACATCTCCTGCTTAACGCATCAACAACCTTGTTAGTATTCCTAGCAATATGTTTTATGAAAAAAGTAAAATTTTACATAAATTCAACCCATTTTGCACGCCTCTGATTCAGTTTTTCTTGTCAGTTTATGAATTGTAAAGCTTGATTATCGTTGTACAAGAAAAACTCTTGCGGGACAAGATAATGCCTCCATTTCTTCAATGCTTGAATTATGGCATAGAACTCCTTGTCATATGTGGAGTATTTCCTCTTAGTCTCATTCAACTTCTCATTGAAATAGGCAACAGGTCGATTGTCCTGACTTAGAACTTCTCTTATTGCATCTCCACTTGCGTCAGATCTTACCTGAAATGTCTTCCCAAAATTCAACAAGACTAGAATTGGTCGTTCTGTTATCTTCTCCTTCAGTATATTGAATCTCTTTTCAGACTCCTCTGTCCATTTAAAATACTTGTGTTGCTTCTTTACTGTATCCATCATGGGTGCACAAATCCCACTGAAGTCTCTAATGAACTTTCTATAAAAACTTGCTAAACCATGAAAGCTTCTTACCTCGAACATGCTCCTTGGTGACGACCATTCTCTGATCGCTTTCACCTTCTCTAGATCCATCTTCAGTTCATTCGAAGAGATCACAAAACCCAACTAAATGAGTTTTGTCTTCATAAAAGATGACTTCTTCAAATTGATTAGTAGTTTCTCCTGCTATAACCTCCTCATTACTAGTGTTAGGTGCCTTAAATGATCCTCTTTAGTCCTGCTAAAGATCAGTATATTGTCCATATATACAACCACGAACTTGCCAATGAAATCTTTCAGAATTTCATTCATCAACCTCATAAAAGTACTTGGGGCATTCGTCAAGCCAAATGGAATAACTAGCCACTCATACAGACCTTCATTTGTCTTAAAGGATATTTTCCATTCATCACCTTCTCTCATCTTGATCTGGTGATATCCACTTTTCAGATCTATCTTAGAAAAGAAATTTGCTCCACTTAAGCAATCCATTAAATCATCCATTCTTGGTAAAGGAAATCTGTACCTAATGGTGATCTTGTTGATGGCTCCCGAGTCTATGCACATTCTCCATCCTCCATCTTTCTTTGGGCTTAACACAATTGGTACTGTGCATGGGCTCAAACTTTCTCTAACTAAACCCTTATCCAGCAATTCTTGGACTTGGTTCTTCACCTCCTCATTTTCTCGAGGTGTTAATCTGTACACTGCCTTGTTCGACAGGCTTGCTCCTGGTATCAAGTCGATATGATGACTGATACTCCTGATGGGTGGCAATGTGTTTGGCAGCTCATCCACCACCATATCAGCAAAATTATCCAACAACTCCTAAACTTCTTCAGGAAAATCATCCATTGATGTACTCGTAAGGATGACTCTGGGCTTCCTCACCACAACGAACTGCATCTCCTATTATTCTTTGACTTATTTCAGGAGTTCCTTCCCACTCATGAGAAGTATGCTTGTGCTGGCTTCCTCCTTCACTCTCTTCTCCTCCATTGGCAGCAACATATGCATCCTACCATTCTTCTCCAATGTATATGTATTCTTCCTTCCATCGTGAATGACATTTCTGTCAAACTTCCATGGTCTTCCCAACAAAATGTGGCATACATCCATGGGAATTACATCACATAGGATTTCATCTTTATATCCTCCTATTTTAATTTCAACCAGGGATTCTTTAGTGATCATTACCTGGTGTCCTTTTTGCAGCCATGAGACTTTGTATGGACTTGGATGTGCAGTTGTCTTCAGCTCCATTTTCTCCACCATCTCTGTGGATACTAGGTTGTCAGTACTCCCACTGTCAATGATCTCCTTGCACACTTTGTCCTTAGTCTTGCAAGCTGTCCTGAAGAGACTGTTTCTCTGCATTGGATTTTCAATTTCTGCCTCTGGTTTTATGAGAACTTTTCTCAACATCAGGGATGCTCCATCCTCTGCTCCTTCTGCCTCAACATCTCTTCGTTGTGCTTCTAAAATGTGAGCTTCTCCTCCTTCCTTCTTCTTCTAGGGACATTCCCAAGACATGTGCCCTATATTTCCACAGTTATAGCACCTTACTCCTCCTCGACCTCTTCCTCTAGAAGAGTTTATTCCACTACTATGTCTCCCTTGTGAACTTCCTCCTCGTTCTGAGTGATTGTGTGGTTTCTCAACCTTGTCCTTAGACTATTGTCCTCTGTCATGGTTAAATCCCTTGCTTTTTCTTGGGACCGAGCTTTTACCTCTTCCTCGTTGGTTTTTTTTTCTGGCTAGCTTCTCCTCTGCCTTCAGCGCAAACTAATAAGCATCTTCCATAGTCCTCACTGAAATCATGCTAAGTTCATCCTAGATTTCATATCTCAAGCCATTTATATATCTGGCGACTCTTTCTTCATCTCTCTCCCTTTGTCCAGTTCTGATGTTCAGCCGGTAGAACTCTTCGGTGTACTCCTTGACTATCATCCCTTTCTATCTTAGGTTATGTAGCTTCCCAAACAGATTGATCTGGTAGTCTTTGGGTATGAACTTAGCCTTCAGCTTGGCTACCATCCCGTCCCAACTCTTTATCCTCTGTTTTCCTTTACTTCTCCTCTCAGCCTGCAGTTCGTCCCACCATAGTGTTGCATGCCCTTTTAGCTGGGTGACTGCCTACTTCACCTTCTTCTCCTCATAGACATCTTCATAGTCAAAGTGTTTGTCCATGGATCTTATCCAGTCCAATAGTTCTTCAGCATCTAGCTTTCCCTCGTACATGGGGACCTCTATCTTAGATCTGCCTCCCAATCTGGCAACTGCTCTCAACAAACGTTCTTCTACAACATCCTCTCCTGCAACTTCTTCAACCTCAACCTCTTCACTTTCCGCATCACTGAAATCCCCAACGTCAAGTGCTCTTATTTGTGCTGCTTCCATTGGCTCCAATCGGGCGCGAAGCTCTCGCATCTCCCTCTCTACAACACGGTTGGCTAAAGGCGGTTCTCGTCTTCTTGGCGGCATTGTGTCGACTATCTGTCACCCATAGAGTACAGCTTCGAGTTCTCTGTCTCCTTCTTTTCCTCCTTCCCCTGAAGTCTATAGAAGAAAAACTTAGGCTCTGATACCACCTGATGCAGACCCCCTATCCCTCCTCAGGGCTGCATGACCTCCCGGTCAGGATCTTCTGGTTCGGGAGCTGAAATGGCTCTTCTGGTTCCAAACTGGAACCCTTCGAACAAGCACATAGGTCCCTTCACCAATGCTCAGTTGGCTTTTCCAAGTGCCAAGCGTGAGCTCCCATAGCACACGACCAAGGGCCGTGACCTTGCACCAAACCGAAAAGGGTGCTTATCGAAGACCGGGACTTCATGAGTCAAGCGTCTTGTTCCTTGTCCTCCGAACCTCCGGTAGCTGAAATGCCAAAATGTCATGGTGCTTGTTCCTTTGAGATTTTGCATTTCACAAAATCAGGACACAAGGAGTATCCTTGTTCCTTGGAGTCTCCGGTCACCGAAAAGCTGAAATGTCCTAGCGCCTTATCCTCCGGGTTTTTGTGAATTGTGACTTCAGGTTTCACGATTTCAGGAAATTCGGTTACAAGGGATATCTTTGCCCCTTGGAACCCCCGGTGGCCGAAATGACGAAATGTCGAAAGGGATGATTGGGACTTTTACCGAAAAGGAATTTTGGATTTCGCGACTTCGCGGATCCTAATGCAAGTTCCTTGACTCTTCAACTCCCGAAACCCAAAATGTCGAAATACCGGGGACTGGGACTTCACAAGCCAAGTGTCCCGTCCCTTCACTCTTCGAGCCCCCAGTTGCTGAAGCGACGAAATGCCAAAATATTATGGCGTTCGATCAACGGCTCACAATGACCCCTGGGATTGATGGTTCCAGTCGAATCGTGACTTTGCGATTTCACGGTTCGGGATTCTGAAAGACAAGAGTCTCTGTCTTTCCAACTCGCGGTACCCGAAATCCTGAAATGGACCAACGATCAAGATCTACTTGTGATCAACGGTCACTACTCCTCCCGAGCTTTGGGCGTCAAGAATCCCTCGCCACTAACCTCCTCACAACTACACCTGATCCAACGACCTGCGGGGTTTCGACGTTTCTCCTCGAGGTCTCTCCACCGTCTGTCCAGGTCTCTGGTATCTCCCCTCCTGGATCTACGCAACGTTAAAGTCTGCACTCCTTCCTCAAATCGGACGGTTCGCAGGATTTTCCACCACGATCCAATGCTCGACGACATTCTTCCTCCTGATCTTTTACTCGCTTCAAACTTAGAAAATTTTCTAAGTCTTCAAAGACTCGGTCTTCACCTCTTCTAGGGAATGAGTTCCTGGATCTCGATAACACTTTCGAAGTGTTATTCCTCCTGAGCTTTGTCTGGTTCAGACTTCAATCTCCCGCGCACTCCTTGCGTCTGATGGATTTCGATAAATCAGATCCACGGTGTTCCTCTCTGGCTCGATGCGCACCTTGCAGAGCTTCCAATGAGGAGAAACAATTGAAACTGGGAAAATTCACAGTTCCATCCACTTGTTCATGAAAACAGAAAATAACAGGAAAATGCACACAGTCCAAACACCACACATTTGGATCAATTTTCCATTCTGTTATATTCACAAGTGCCCAATGGCTACAAAATACATTAAAAAATTATAGTAACTCAAAACAATGAGATCTCCTAATAACTTGCAGTTCTCTCTTACAACTAATTTTTCTCTGTATTCCCCGCTCTCTTCTAACTGGGTGTACAAACTTCTACATAACTCAAAAAAATGTTTCTAGGGTTTCCCCTGGCTACTTGCCTACTCTAACATTCATCCTACACTATCTTAGTTCAGTCGCATTCCAGAGCCGAAGTCGAAACTTCTGCTCTGTTTACAATTTTCAAAACGTGCCTCAAAGGGTAAAATTCGGCACCGGTTCAAGCGTGCCTCCAAAGGTGAATTTTGACGCTGAGTGAAGGCGGATTTCCAAAATCGACTGCAACTGTCAACATTGAATTTCTGGAAGAACTCACACGTGTTGAGTGGTCCTGCCTCTGCGCGCTTGCCAATGATGCTCTTGCATCACAAGGCAAGAAAAATCACTAGGACTTAAGGTCAGTACTTGATTTTCTAACTGTTGTGCTTGAATAATATTGATTTTACCAAACACAGATTCAATCTTTTCCCAAGATTCATGGGGGTTATCAATTTATTTAAGGTGGAACCTTAAATTAGGAGAGATGGGAATTCTGATTAGTCCACATGCTTCCTCACTCCTATTAGCCCATTTAAATTTCTTATCATCATCAGTGGCTTTTTTTTCCTTTCCCAAGGTAATACAGTACAAGCCTTTACTTCTTAATAAATCTTCCATATGAGATTTCCATTGGAAGTAGTTGGTGCTGGTAAGCAAGAGATTACTTGTAGAATCCCTTATTAAATATGTAGATAATATGGATTTAAAAACTGAAACTGATGATCTGGATGGAAATAGCTCGAAAAGTTATGCGATTTAAAAAAAAAAAAACGACACTAAAAATGGACTTCGGTTGTGAGAGTTATTCCCTTTTAAAAAAAAGCATAAACGGTAACCAAATGACCACATGATAGTGTAAGTTTCTTTATGAAGTGACCCACTTTTATAAAGAAAAGTGGGGATCACTTTTACAATGAAGTTACTTTATAAAAGAAAAACTACATGTAAAATAAATAACTCTAAAATAAAATATTAAAGCTACTTATAGTGATTCACTTTTATACTTGAAGTGAAATACACTTTACAATTTGAGCATGAACTTTTTCAAAAAAAGTAACAAAAGAGAGACTTGAATTCAAGACCTCTTACTTAATAAGACAACTTTTAACCAAATGGTCTAGCAAAACATATTGTATTTTTTAGGAAGAGGATTGTGGGTGTTGTTGTTGTTGTTGTTGAGCGTGATAAAAAAAAACTCTTTTCACACAAGAAAAAAATTTTGCTTCTTGATGACAACAAGGGTTAGATCTCGGTTAGCTTACCCGAAAGATACACCTTTTCCTATTTGTTTCCGACTTTCCAAGATCACACAGGGTGCAGGGGAAAGAAAATATGCAGATCTAAAAGAGTAGCAACCTGGAAATAAATAATACAAAACCGAAATGAAACCAAAATACTACTCTGCAAAAATTTAAAAAATGCGTATTCAAGTTTTATACCTCTGAATCTTACTGTAATGGTCGTATCTTGGGCAAACATAAAACTTTTTGAGTGAAACAAAAAGTGTTCCTAACTAAAACGAGTGCACTGGATGCGAATAGTCCTCTCAGCTCAAAAATGTACATAAATGACAGAAAATGGAGATGAGACAACTCGGATTCACGATCTCGATCTACAACAAGAATTGGTCTTCAAACAAACTTTGATGCCATGTTTGAAAACACAAGTATTCCAATAGAGGACGAACACCTTTAGTAACCACTCACATAGCTAGATCAAATATCAACACACAGATGTTTTCACTTGGTAAAACCCCTACGGGGAAACATCCACGACCCCAGCCAACGCGACCACTTGGAGCAGTTTATTAATGCAAAATAAAAAGATTACAAAGATATTTTACAAGAGAGTTTCTCACAATCGATCATCGACAAATGACCCTCCATGCTCTTTAAATACATACCATGGACCAATCAGATGTTAAGCCACGAATCAATGGTTGTTAATATCGAGGAGAGTATGAATCATTAGATCACTCTATGTTGGGAACATATCGTGACCGTCAGATTTCCTAACTACAAATGCATACTAATGCATACTAAAGAAACACACTAGGAAACACACTTTTACCTAACGACACATTATACCAAGTAGATCTTAATTAACTCCTAAGTGTTTAAATATCCTAACATGATATTTGTCTCATTGAGACAAGCTTTTGAATCCCTTGTGGGGTTATTGTTAAGAACCCAAATACTGAATACAAAAGCACCACCATATATATAGAAGAACAATATGCAAAATATCTTTTATTACTATCAAACCCTTGAGGTAGGGCAACACCGCACAATGGATCCTATTATGGAAGGGATCCTCTCCTGTTCACTTGCCTCTTCGAGGCGACACCCTCCTATTGAGCTACTGCTCCAAATACAATAATTCTCTTCATATCCCATTATATTTATTGAACCCCTTTATATAGTGCTACTATCACCTAAGAACATTCTAGAGGAGGAATCTTCTATAAGTAGAACCTTCTAAGAAGTTCTCTTACATTTATTATATCTAACTAACCATATATTATATCTAACTACCATAGTGGGCCTTATTTAATAATATAGTGGACCTAGTCCACCTTACATTGAATGACCTCCACTATTATCACTATGGGCCATCTGCCCCCCCCCGCCTCCCACTACCTCTCTAGCTACCTTACATTCCATCCCCCTTATGAAAGCGTTGTCCTCAACAATTGATGTACAACCATATACCAGGGTCCCATGGATAAGTGTGGACCATAGTGTTGAAGTAGACTAGAGAACTAGGTTCCCATTGACAAATGGAAGCCACCATGCTGAAGTAGTCTAACCGCCACTGTAAAAGGGTCCCATGTCCAATTGCGCATGTGAACCCCACATGGAAGATATCGACATCCAATAACCAACTGAAAATGATGCTCCCAATACTGCCACCTATCATGTGGATCCAAATAAGAATGTCCATCCACATAGTTGGAGATGATCAAAGATGAATCTAGAAGGAACAATACCATTTTAGAATATGTAGGCTAGACACTGGTAACTAGCTCTTGATGTGGGACATTGATGTTCTCTACAGAAGGTGGAGTAGAGTCATCAAATAAAATATGGAAGTGGTTGTCATCCCAGAAATGAAAATTGTCCATATACCAATCATCACAATCGGCCCAAAAATCATACCAAACATATATTTCTTGATTATATTCATCCTTGAGGTCTGCCATAAGAAATCTCTCATGCATTTTATCCAATGAATCTTGAATACTACGAAAACTATCATTGAGGCCATCAAATCTGTCATTCAATGTGTCAAACAATTGGGCTTTGAATGCTTCAATAATCTGTAGAATTTCTTTGAGGGTTTGAGAAGAAATAGCCATATGAGCACCCTATGAACTCTTTGATCCTGCAACCATCATGAAAAACCCCAAAAAATAGACCAATAAGTTATGACAGAAAATCACAGTTTTTTCTAGAAAAACCCTAAAAAACTGATGAATTTAAAATTCTCATAAATTCACTTCCCGTACTCCGTTTCGGCTGATTTTTTGTTTTGAAATTGGGTGAAATTGTGAGAGGAACTCAGATATGTAATTTGTTTGGGAAAATTCGGCCTCCATCTTCTACAAAAATAAAAAAATCGCGCCACCGTCTGCGGAAAAAACCTTGAAAAATTGCAGATTTTAAAACTTCAATATCTTGACTTCCCGGACTCCGTTTCGGACGATTTTTTTTTAACTTGGGTGTTTTTTCTGAGAGGAAGTCAGATCTACAACCTGCTTCTGCAATTTTTTCACAAAACTATCCCTAAAAAAAACTGCAAAAAAAAAAAAATATTTTCCCACGATGTCTTCTAAGGAAAGTGCTCTGATACCAATTGTTAAGAATCCAAATACTGAATACAAAATAACCACCATATATATAGAATAACAATATGCAAAATCTCTTTTATTACTATCAAACCCTTGAGGTAGGGAAACACCGTACAATGGATCTTATTATGGAAGGGATCCTCTCATGTTCACTTGTCTCTTCAAGGGGACACCCTCCTATTGAGCTACCACTCAAAATACAATAATTCTCTTCATATCCCATTACATTTATTGAACCCCTTTATATAGTGCTACCATCACCTAAGAACATTCTAGAGGAGGAATCTTCTAGAAGTAGAACCTTCTAAGAAATCCTCTTACATTTATTATATCTAACTACCANGGCCCTCTACCCCGCCCCCCACCCCCAACTACCTCTCTAGCTACCTTACATTTATCCTCCTTCCTTCTTCATTTTCACATTCCAAAGTTTTATTGTAACAGTCCAACTTGGTTTTGTGGGCAGCTAGCTAGTCCATTCCAATCAACTGGTCATAAGATCATAGAGGAAGTATATTTAGGTTTTCTTGGGTGGAAACCTACTCATGAAAAATAGGCATGCTGGTATGATCTCTGTTACTTTTCTTTTGGTTCCAGTGGCTAGTTGTACCAATCATGATTTAACATGTTGCAATATACATTTCTCAACAGTTTGAGGGGCATCATAAATCAAATTAGAACCAGGGTCAATTAAAATAGAAACAAGATGGTTGGCAAACGTACCTTCCATCTCCACTACTAAAGCTTGGTGGTCAACTTGTCTATTATCCAAGGCTGCATATATTTGTGGCAGGCTCCTAGCTACATCTTTGACTATGGTAGCCTCTTGGATGTTGTAGACCCTCCCATGGTTTTGTTTCCTATGAAAACAATCCCTCAGTAGATGTCCATCTCCACAACCTTAACATTTCAAGGTTTCTCTCTTCGTGTTATCATTCTTACTTGGAGTTGTTATGAATGGTTTATTTCCAATATAGGATGCAAAATTTTGTTGATACACACTTCTGACATGAAGGCTCATCCTAGAGATCTTGCCATGGTTATTGAATTGTGAGGGTTTAAACCCCTTATTCTTGAATCCTGAATTGTCTTTCTTATTCCAGTCTTCACGGGGTTTTGTCTTTCTCTTGAATTGCTCATAGCAATACCTTGATTTTTGAATAGTATCTTCTAAGGTATTTGACTCATCAAATTCAATTATGTCCTGGTAGGACTGAGGTAAGCCACTAATGAATTGTTTCATATTTACCTTTTCATCTTTTATGTAGGGCACATACCTCATCATCTCGAGAATTTGTTGATATACTCATCTATGGTGAGTTATCCCAGCTTGAGTTCATAGAACTCCTTGGTCTTCCCATCAAAGTAATTTTTTGACATGTACTTCTTCTTGGAGTATTTCTCCAATTGTTTCCATGACAAATCCTTCTCATGGACTCCTTTCACATTCCTAATGTCCTCCCACCAAAGGGAAGCTTTCCCACTCAAGTTTAAAATGGCTATACGAGCCTTTAAGTTTTCAGAGCATTCATGCACTGTGAAGTACTTCTTCAAGTCAAGTAGCCAAAATTTTGCTTCTTCCCCCTTCTTAATCTCTCCATCAAAGGTGGGTGGTTTTGATTTATTGAATTCTTTAGGGTCATGACTCTTGGAATGTTTCCTCTTCTTTCCTCTTGTCTAAGAATGGGAACTAGTTTTACCACTAAAATATTCCTTGGAGTTGTTAGTTTCCTCACCATAGGAATCTTCCATTGGATGTCTCTTGGCTCCATGTTGGGACTTCTTTGAGGTTCTCCTTCTGGTGTGGTCACTTTCAGGACCATGCTTTTGTATCTCAGGTGGACTAGGAGTTTTCTTAATATGATGCATGTCCACATGAATGACAACTGTACCATGTTGTATTTGCCTTTATATATCTGATATAATTTGTAGTAGGACTGCATTAATTTTTGTCTACTTTTCCTGCTCCTTGATCAACCTTTCATTGTCAGCCTTATAACTCTTTAATTTGGCCACGAGGATTCTTAGAGTTTCGGCCAAATTTGGAGGGGTTTCCACCACCCTCCTTTCATCATATTCTTCCTCTCTATTGTGGTAGCTCTCCCCCAACTCTTGATTTGTCACCATCCTTTATGTTGTAGTTCTCATGTTGTTCATTGACTTCTTGAGTGCATATAAAACATTTTATGTTAGTTACTAACCTACCAATTTATGAAAAACACATATCATTGCAAGGTGAAGTCAGTTCTTTATTTGGAAACATTAACCACCTACAGTGCACACCTCCAAAACAACTATTAATCATTAGAATGGGTAAGGTAGGGTGTTACCCCATAAGTTCTCTAATAATATTTTTATGCGACTCGTGCATGATCCCTAGCAGGCCAAGTGTTGTTTCCATGCTCTAATACCAATTTTTAACAAACCCAAACCCTAAATAGTATTTCTAGGGATGGGGCATCATTTTTTCATTTTCCCTAGTTCATTTTTGGTCCCTTCCTTAAGAAAAACCCTCTTAAATAGCTTCCTTGAAACTTACATCTCTCACTAAGTGATTAAACCAGCTAGCGGGGTCCTCATTGTGACCTCGGGCTGAAAATTGGGAGCTAAGAACCTGCGTTATCTAAGGTTTTCGGTACTTCGGAATTTCTTGAACTCTGGGAGCTCCAAAAGTGTTGTCAGATTATCAGATTGACGAATAGTGGAGGGGATCAACAGTTCACATCCTTTGTCGAAGATCTACAGTTAAAAAGGGGTTTCAGTGATCTGCGCGTAACACACCTTTTTCCAAATATTTGAAGTTCTGAAATATATCCATGTGCCCCTAGCCCTTTGGCGTTCATCATTCAGCGATCAACTATCGTCGTTGGGATTTCATCCTTCAACGATTAGCAATTCTCCTTGAAAATTTCTTTTCATACTACATTCGAAGTTTTCCAAACCCCAAAATTGTCCAAAATTTCAGAGTCCTAGACACGTCACCATCCCTGTTGGCCAAGCGAGAATGATTCAACAGTTGACACGCAGTAAGGGTCAAGCAGTGACATGTGTCCTTAATAGGGGGTGACAAGTCTCATCCTATAACGGGTACAATGGGTAGATGAACTATCCAAAACTGGGTGACATGTGGCACACGTAGAATGAGTCCATGTCACATGGGATGACGTCAGCAAGCCACGTCATCATAGAATGATAACTCATTAGTCCTTTAATCTAACAGTCTACAATATCCCATGCAGATCATAGATCTACGTCTCTCATTACTTTACGATTTTGGCTTCAGAGCTTACTGAACCCTCTCGACGAAAATTCCCCAAAGAGCTAAGTCTCCAGATTACGGGATCTTGTGCCACGTGTCCTTTTCGACCAATGGTCGAGATCCACTTCAGCACTTGCGACTTCGGTGATTTCATCATTTGGGAATTCGGTGAATGTGTCTCCCAGCTTTCCCTCTGGACCACGCCGAATCTATCGCCATGTGTACCTAGTGTCCATGGCCATGATTTACTCTGGCTCACAGAGCTTCGGGGAAAGATCACACGTTCCTATATCGCCAAATACCTAGACTCCCAAATAATCATTGATATGTGGAAACATGTCCCTCCAGTTTCAACAGTCCAGATTAACTCCACGACTCCGACATTCGGGAGTTTCGACGTTAGACCATTCCAAATATCTCGAAGTTAAAATTGGTTGAAGCACTTAACACCTCTCTTCTATGTCCAATCTAACGGATGAGAGCGATCCATTGGATCCCAAGATCAATGGTCCTCATTGATTCACAACTTCAACCTTTGGCTACTTTCGAGGATTGTGGAATCACAAGTTCTGAAGTCCCGAAGCCGAATGAATTAACGCCTTTTTGGACTAGCGTAGGGTTCCCAAGCCCCAGTCACATGGATACTTTGGAAATTCTAGGGATAATCCCTAATCCTTTAGCAACAATTGGGTTAAGTACATGAGCACGAGCCCTCGATCATATGGGTGAATAGTCTAAGGGATGAAAACACCCTTCTCCCATAGAATTAAGACTTAGCATTCACTCCAAGTAAACTTCACAGGGTTTGCAGGACTTAGACATTTCAGTCGATCCTACCCCGACTCTCCTTCAGACTCACATCCCATGAATCTATAACAGTTAAACTGAGATAAGTCCAAGATCACATAGATATAAAAATTTATAGAAATCAAAGGGAATTTCTAATAACTATTCAAATACTGAGAGACTGAATCATAAACACAAAAATTTCATCATCACATCCAATATAATACACAAAGTATGAAAATACTTATCAGAACTGGAAAATGTGAAACAACTACTGAAAGTGGTGCATGTTTCCTCCCAACCATAGACATAGTCATTCCTAATGGATTCACCATTGGCCACCCCCGAGCTAGACCATGATGCTATGAGAGATATTATTTCTCTTTGCTCCACAACAATCAGGGATGAAGGTTACTCTCCTTCTTCCACAGAAAATGGGCAACTGGTTTTCTCTACTCCAAGAAAGGAGGTCTGCGCGAGTACTTCCTTAGTCACTCATCGGCCTTGTTTATCATCTTGTATCAGAACCCTTCCCTAGGATTCTTACATCCAGATTGAGCTTACTTCTCAACTTTTTCTTTCTCTACTTTTGAATCAAAGTATCTTCATTGCTCTTCTTGGGAGAGTGTTTTCTCTACTATGCTATCTCGCCCCCCTCTATCTCTATCCCCAAATTACCTCATTTATTTCCTTCCTCAACAAGGTTGTGTGGGTCTAAATCCCCATTCATGGTCAGGCCTGGAAGCCTTACAGATGGGTACCCTTCCCCATATTCTCATTAACTCTTGAGGATGGCCTTCCAACTACCATCCTAACTGGTAATTTGTTTCTGGGTCAGAGGACTATTGAGCAACTAATCCAAGTAGGTACTAGTATGTTGAGGGTCATTTCAACCATACTTGGTTTCCCTACACCATCTCTCTCATAGTATTCATGGTATATATTGGAAAACTTTCCCCCTTTCAACAATTGTGCAACAAATATTCAAATTCAAATTCTACTAATAACGGAAAATTCATACATTGACCCTTTTATACAAAGGTTCATCAAATCAAATATTCACACATATTTAGTCCATCATATTCTCTTGGCTAGTTATAGTTATATCTACAAACTGGGGGAAACATGGGTATTACACTTACCACATCGGAATTTCCTATATCTAAAATAATTAATCCAATGCCCCCAAAAAAACCTAACATATAATTTGCATAAAAAATATAACAAAATATCCTTGTTGTTATTGAGAAGTTTGTCATAAATCATAAACCATGTGTCCATCTAGTTATCAATAAATTATTGATAAGTGCACAATTGATGCAAAAACATTTGTTGCTAGAAAGAAGTTGTTCACTAGTTTTAGGATTAATAAACATCTGCATGATCTTATCTTTTTGTAAATATTTAAATCATTTTTTATTTAAACGAATTTTATAATTCTCATAAATATGAGCCTTATAATTGGTCATATCATTCAACTTTAATTTTGCATAGCCAATTCTTTTCTTGAACTACCATGACATGCCTTACCTTGCCTTGCCTTTCCATACCTAGACCTAGACCTTTCCTTTCCATGCCTTGCCATGCCTTGTCTAGCCTTGCCATGTCTTTCCTTTCCTTGCGTTGCCAGACCTTGCCTTATATTTTCTTTTCTTTCCATACCTAGACCTAGACCCATACCTTTCCAGACTTTCCTTTCCATGCCTTGCCATGCCTTGCATTTCCTTTCCTTGCCATGTCTTTCATTTCCTTGCCTTGCCTTGCCTTTCCATACCTAGACCTATACCTTTCCTTTCCATGTCTTTCCTTTCCATTTCTAACCTTGCTTAGCCTTGCCATGTCTTTCCTTTCCTTTCCTTGCCATGTCTAGCCTTGCCTTTCCTTTCTTTACCTTGACTTGCCATGCCATGCTTTTCCTTGCCTTGACATGACTTGTATTTATTTCCTTTCCTTGCCATACCTAGACCTAGACATTTCCTTACCATGCCTTTCCTTTCCATGTCTAGCCTTGATTAACCTTTCCATATCCTACCTTTTATTTCCTTGCCTTTCCTTGACTTGTAAATCCATGCTTTTGATTGTCATTCCTTGCCTTGCCTTTCCTTTCCATGTCTAGCCTTTCCTTGCCTTGCATTGTCTTGCCTTTCCTTGACTTTCCATGCCATGCCTTTCATTTCCATGTCTTTTCTTGTCTTGCCATTCCTTGCATTTACTTTCCTTGCCTTTCCATACCTAGACCTAGACCTAGACATTTCTTTCCCATGTATTTCATTGCTTTTCCTTGACATGCCTTTCATTTCCTTGACTTTCCATTTCTAGCCTTGCCTTGCCATGCCTTGTTCTACCTTTCCTTGCCATGCCTTACATTTCCTTCTCTTTCATTTACTTACCTATACCTAGAGCTAGACCTTTCCTTTCCATGCCTTACATTTCCTTGCCTTTCCTTTCCATACCTAGACTTAGACCTATACCTTGCCTTGTCATGCATTGCCTTACCTTTCCTTTCCTTTCCATGTCTAACCTTGCCATGCATTTCATTTCCTTTCCTTTCCTTTAGTTCTCATTCCATGTTTTTTGCTTGACATGTCTTTCCTTGACTTTCCATTTCTTGCCTCACATTTCCTTTCCTTTCCTTTCTTTCCTTTTCCTTGCCTTGCTTTCCTTTTCCTTGCCTTGCCTTTCCATGCCTAGTCTTTCCATGGTATAGGTCATGGTCTATGTCATGGTCTGGGTAATGGTCATGGTGTAGGTCTAGGTCTAGTTCTAGTTCTAGGTCATGGTTTAGGTCTATGCCATGGTCATGGTTTAGGTCTAGGTCTATTTCCAACATGTCCTTGAATGGATTGAGGAGGTGGGTTTCAAATCATGATAAAACTATAACCATGCCTCTAATGGACAAACCATTTTATGCATTGGATTTCGGTTACTGGGTTACAACTAGGGGGCCCCTCTACTATCATTTTGTTTCCCAAAAAAGTGTTTGTTGGAGAATCTCAGAAACAAGGGTTTAGATAAGCGAGGCATATTGTAATTTATGAAAAAGTGGTTGATTTTGAAGAACACTATGTCGGGCGATTATAAGTAGCTTGGTCATGTGGGCCTTGGACAAATAGTTGTGTGGGAGCTTACAAAACTCTGTCATGCCTCTCGGTTTGGATCTTATGTCCTAGAAACAAATTTCCAACATGTCCTTGAATGGCTTGAGGAGGTGAGTTTCAAATCGCAATAAAACTCTAATCAAGCCTTGGATGGATGAATTTTCTGTTGCATTGGATTCGTGGAAATGGGCTACAGTTAGGGAGACCCATCCTCTATCATTAATTTTCCCTAAAAAAACATATGTTGGAGTATCTCAAGAACTAGGGTTTTGCTCAGTGAGGCATAGTGCAATTTTTTAATAAGTGTTTGATTTTAAAAAACACTCTATCGAGGGATTGTGGGTAGTGTGAATGCATGGGCCTTGGCCAAATAGACATGTGAAAGATCAAAAAACTCCATTATGTTGTTTGGTATTGATTTTATGCCCCTGGACCAAATTGCCAACGTGTCCCTGAATGGCTCAAGGAGGTGAGGTGCAACTTGTCATAAAACTCTAATTGGGCCTTGGATGGATGAATCGTCAATTACATTGGAATCAGGGAATCAGGTTTCTGCTAGGGAGATCCTTCCACTGTCATTTCATTTTCTGGAAAAGTGTTTGTTGGATGAACTTAGGAACTACATTTTTTCTCAGATAGGAATAATGCAATTTATGAACAAGTGGTCAAGTTTGAAGAACATTATGTCGGGCGATTGTGGGTAGCATGGTCATGTGGGCCTTGTCCAAACAGATGTGCGAGAGATTACATAACTTCATTATGACACTCATTTTACTGGACCAAATTGCCAACATGCCCCTGAATGACTTGAGGAGGTGAGTTACAAATCGCGATAAACTTTAGTTGGGCCTTAGATGGATGAACCATCAAGGAACTAATTTACAACTAGGGAGACCCCTTTGTTGTCATTTTGTTTCCTGGCAAATCATTTTTGGAGGATCTCAGGGACCAGGGTTTTTCTCAGCGAAGCATAGTGCAATTTATGAACAAGTGGTCAATTTTGAAGAACACTATGTTAGGTGATTATGGGTAGTGTGTTCATGTGGGACTTGGCCAAAAATACGTCAAGGAGCTTACAAAACTATGGTATGCCTCTCAATTTGGATTTTATGCCACCGAACCAAATCTTCAACATGTCACTGAATTTCTTGATGAGGCGAGTTGCAACTTGCGATAAAAATCTAATCAGGCCTCATATGGATGAGCCATTAGTTGCATTGGATTTGGGGAACAAATTTTCATCTAGGGGGACCCATCCAATTTCAGTTTTTTGCCTGAAAAAGTGTTTGTTGGAGGATCTTAAGAACTAGGGTTTTGCTTAGTGAGGCACATTGCAATTTATGAACAAGTGGTCGATTTTGAAGAACATTGTGTCGGGCGATTGTGGGTAGCATGGTCATGTGGGCCATGGAAAAAAATACATGTAGGATCTTACATAACTCTTTTATACCGCTCGGTTTGTATTTATTCCCCCAGACCAAATTTACAACATGTCCCTAAATGGATTGAGGAGGTGAGTTATAACATGAGATCAAATCTAACTAGGCCTCAAACGAACAAACCCTAGATTGAATTGAATTTGGGGCATCGGGTTACAAGTACTGGGACCCCTCCACTATCATTCCATTTCATAGAAAAGCATTTTTTGGAGGACCTCTGGGGGGGGATTTTCCCAAAAAATTCTCTTCGAGGGTGCTATCCTCAAACCCCCATAGGGGGGGGCTCCAATGAATTTATTCGCCCCCCTTACAAAAAATGTCGGGGGGAATCCCATCTACACCCACTCATTATGAAATGGGATCCAAACACAACTGAAACAAGACCTTTGAATTAGGAAGATAATCAGGATCCACAACCAACAATCTCCCACTTGAATATTGATCACAACAACTCCACTGTTGTTGTACCTGTTGGATTATGATCCACCTTAGACCTAGAAAATTTCTCGTCTTCACCTTCATGATTGAATTCCAACTCAAATTGAGTAGGAACTCATTTTCTCCCTAGTACTACCATTGTTAACATGTTTGTGGGATTATGGATTGTATGTATCTTTTCCAACTTCAATTTTCCATCTTATAAAATAGATCATATGAAATGGTACCTAAGTTGTATATGTTTAGTATTAGAATGGAAGTCTGGTTTCTTTTCAATAGTAATGACACTTTGGCTATCATAATACAACCTTGTATTCTCGTGTTGCTTTCCCAATTCCTCCATAAACCTATGTGATCATATCATCTCTTTACTAGCCTCTATAGCAACAACATACTGTGCTTTCATCGATGAAAGTGAAACAACCTTTTGTAGTTTCAAAATCCAACTTACTAATGTTCCACCTATAGTAAAACCATACATTGTCGTGCTCCTTTGCTATCTTTATCACCTACCATATCTGAATCGACATATCGTTGTAGAAAAGTGTTTGAACCTCCAAAACATAATGCATGAGTAGTAGTACCACTCAAATACCTACGAAACCACTTTACTGCCCCCCAATGTTCTTTACCTATATTGTTCATATACCTTCTCACAACCCCCATTACATGTGCAATATCTGGTCTTTTTCACACCATCACATACATCAAGCTTTCAATTGTTGATGAATAAGGGACCATGGACATGTATTTTGTCTGCCCCTGTGTCTTGGGACACATTTCCTTGGTTAATTTGAAATGGTTGGCCAAAGGCGCACTACCTGGTTTTGCATCCTACATTTTAAATCCCCTCAACACCTTCTCTATGTACTCACCCTAAGACAATGTCAATTTGCAATTTTTCCTATCTCTTATTATTCTCATACCAAGGATTTTCTTTGTAGCACCCAAATATTTCATCACAAAGGAATTAACTAATTTCCTTTTGAGCAAATTTGTATCCTACATGATAGACCCTACAACAAGCATGTCATCTACATACAATAGAAAGATAATATAGATTCCATTTTCTAGCCTCTTAAAATAAACATAGTGATCAGATTGACATCTACTATAACCTTCTTATGTCATAAACTTGTCAAACTTCAAATACCACTTCCTTGGAGCTTGCTTTAGGCCATACAATCTCTTCTTCGACCTGCATACCAAATTCTCCTTCATGTTGACCTCATACTCCTGTGGATGTTGTATATAAATCTCTTCCCCCAAATCCCCATGGAGAAAAGTTAATTTTACATCTAACTATTCAAGATGCAAATCTTCTACTTTCACATGACTTAAAATAGTCCTAATTGAATTCATTATAAAAACATGAGAAAATATTTCATCAAAATATATACCTTTCTTCTCTGCAAACCCCTTTACAACAAGTCTGGCCTTGTATTAATTTTTTCCTCCATCTTCTTCCTTCAACCCGTAAAACTATTTATTTTGCAATTCTCTTTTTCCTACAGGAAACTGAATCAAGTCCCAAGTCTGGTTATTTACCAAGTAGTCCATTTCCTCTTTCATGCCTTGCTCCCACTTATTTTTAGTGTCTACCTTCATTACCTCTTCATAACTTTCTGGTTCACCAGAATCAGTCAGCAATAAATAATACAATGAAGGAGAGTATCATTCAGGTGGTACTTAACCTCGTAGATATTCTAACACCACTTGTGGGAGTTTGAGGTACATGTTTCTCCTATTGTTGTACACTTTGATTTTCTAGTACCTTTGGAATTTCATTTTCTTTGATTTCATCAAGAACTATGTATTCTTTGTTTTCCTTTCCGTGTTTATTTCCCTGAAACTGATATTTATATATGGAATTTTCATTAAATAACACATCTCTACTCCTAATGACTTTTTTATTTTCATAATCCCATAAGCGATAACCAAAATCATTAACATTGTATCCAATGAAGTTACACTTCTTGGATTTTTCTTCGAGCTTTGTTTTATTTTCTTTATCAATATGAACAAATGCTTTACAAACGAAAGTCTTAAGAAATGAGTAGTTTACCATTTTACCTATCCATGCCTTTTATATAATTCCATCATCCATGGAGCTTGAAAACCCTTTATTTATTAAGTAAACAATAGTATCTAAAAAATCTACCCAAAATTGTAAGGGAAAATCGACATGCAATCTCATACTCCTTACACGTTCCATGATTGTCATGTTCATCCTTTCTAACACACCATTTTCTTGTAGTGTCCCTGGAACTTTCTTCTTTCTATGAATCTCATGGTATGAATAGTAATTATCAAACTCCTTATTGTAGTATTCACCTCCATTATCTGATTTGAGACACTTCAACCATTTTCCTGTCTCATTCTCAACCAGAGCTTTTCATTTATTAAAAGTGTCAAAAACATCATATTTTTTTCGAATGAAATAAACCCAAGTTTTCCTAGTTTCATCATCAATAAAAGTAACATAATAATGAGAACCACCAAGAGATGATACCTAAGATGGTCCCCATAAATTTGTATGCACAAGCTCTAGCTTTTCACTCTTATTTTCCTTCCCGACTCTGAGGAATATGACTCTCTTTTGTTTTCCATAAATAGAGTGCTCAAAGAAATCCAAATCAACTTGTTTAAGATCTAGCAACAAATTCCTTTTGTGGAGTATATGCATCCCCTTCTCACTCATGTGTCCAAGCCTATGATGCCACAGTGTTGTATCCACTCCTATAGAATCTAAAGATATATAAGAGTCAACATTACCAGTACACAAATACAATATACCTACCTTCTCTCCTTTTTCTATTATCAGTGATCCTATAGTGACCTACAATATTCCAGATATAATATAACATGCAGAACAAAAATATTGAGCAAGCAATAATAAAACAACAATGATATATTCATAACAATATCATAATAATACCAGAATAACCCCAAAAGAGCACCTTTATTAATGATAGCAATGTTCACTTTCCTCTTTGAGGGGGAAACCTCCAGCAAAACAAAGCTCTATTAAAATAATCTCCAAGACAAGATATCCAATGCCTTCTACTCTTATTTATACTAATTCTACCTTCTAAGGAAACTTCTAGAGGAAGATATTTCTAGAAGTGAAAGCTTCTATTAGGTCTTCTTACATTGACTTATTCTTTCTATTAGGTCTTCTTACATTGACTTATTCTTTCTATTAGGTCTTCTTACATTGACTAATTCTTATTTATTTATGAGGCCCTATTAACTAATGTTAGACTTTATTAAATAGAAAACAAATCCTACTAACTAATGACCCATGGAGAGGGGCTAGGATCAGATCCTAACATGCCCTCCCCCTTCAAAATAAAACTTGTCCTCAAGGCTGCAAGTGTGAAAACTATTGAAGTATGGTTGTGGGTTCCCAGGTCGCCCCCTCTAGTGTTGTGTCCTTCCACTTGATAAACACTTCCTTGATAGTGTGTCTATGCAGCTAACGTTCATGGTTATTGAGGACTGATTTTGGTTAGATCCATAGGAAACCTTGTTCATCTAATTCCAATAGGATGGTTTGGACTTTGCAATTCTGGCCCACAACTTTATTCAGATAGGAAACACGGAACACCGGATGGATTTTGGAAGTAGCAGGAAGGGCCAATTTGTAATCCATACAACCAATACACTTGATGATCTATTAGGGTCCATAAGACTTAGGTTCCAATTTGTGATATCCATGAACTTTGAGAGATGTTTTCTTGTAAGGTTGGAGCCTAAGAAACACTTGATCACCTTCCCGAAAAACCTTTCTGAACGATGTTGGTATTCCTGTTTCTTCATGCAATTTAGGGCCATGTGGATGTTATCCTTCAAAGTCGCTAGAGTGGTTGTATGACCTTGTAGAATTATATCAATATATTGGAACTTCTATGTGCCTGAAAGATAGGTAATGGTTGTCGATGGCCTTTAGCCATACACCAGTTCATATGGAGTCATTTTAGTGATTGTATGATATTCCTATTGTACCACCATTTTTCCAAAGGAATCCATTGCACCCACTCGTGTTGTTTATCTAAAGAAAACCAATGGAAGTAGGTTTCCAAATATTTGTTGACTACTTATTTTTGGCCATCAAACTAGGGGTGATAAGTTGTGCTCATGTTCAGTTGGGCTCCCTACAATTTAATCAACTCTTCCCAAAATGTGCTGGTAAAATTTGGGTCATGATCAAAGACAATAGAGGTGGTCATTCCATGCGGCTTGAAAATATTATCAAGGAATACTTGTTCCACGAGTGCCGGTGTGAAAGGGTGATGTAATAGAAAAAAAATGAGCATACTTGGAGAGGCGATCGACCACCACCATGATGACAGACTTGTTACTAGATTTAGGAAGGCCCACTATAAAATCCATGGATATTTTTTTCCACAGAGAATATGGAATGGGTAAGGGATGTAGGATTCCTGGAGACTTGACCATTTCACCTTTCTTACGTTGGCACACCTCACATTATGTGACAAATTGAAGTATATCCTTCTTCATGCCTGCCCCAAAAAAAGAACGATGAGCACGAGAATATGTCTTTTGGAATCCTGAATGACCCACTATAGTTGAGGAGTGCAACTCATTTAAGAGCCTAGGCTTGAGTGTTAAGGAGGGTGAGAGAACCAAGTGATCCTTATATAAGAGAATATTATCTTCCCAAGTGTAAGAGACAAAAATGAGAATACATGGAGAGGCGATCAATGACCACCATGATGACAGACTTGTTCTTGGATTTAGGAAGGCCCACTATAAAATCCAGGGATATTTATTTCCACAGAGAAGATAGAATGGGTAAGGGTTGTAGGACACCTGGAGACTTGACCATTTCACCTTTATTACGTTGGCACACCTCACATTTTGTGACAAATTGAAGTATATCCATCTTCATGCCTGCCAAAAAAAATAATGACGAGCATGAGCATATGTCTTTTGGAAGCCCAAATGACCCAATATAGCTAAGGAAAGAAAATCATTTAATATCTTGGGCTTGAGTATTGAGGAGGGTGAGAGAACCAAGTGATCCTTATATCAGAGAATATTATCCTGCCAAGTGTATCCAGTGGGAGGATTAGGGTCCTCCTGAAGATGTTGAATTAATTTGGACATAGTCTGGTGCATTAGCCACTCTTGGTGCACTTATTCAATCCAATCAGGGATTGGTAAGGATAAAGCAAAGAGGGATTCATCCTCCTCATGTTGTCTTGACAATGCATCTACTATTATGTTATCTTTTCCCTTTTTATAGATGATTTCATAATCATAACCCAACATTTTTTTCAGCCACTTATTTTGTTCTAGAGATGATAGTCACTACTCCAAAAAATATTTCAAGCTATGGTGATTTGTTTTAATCTGAAAATGAAATACCACAAGATATGGTCACCAGGTGTGCATCGCATGGAGAATGGCCATCATTTCTTTTTCATGTGTAGATCAACACAGATTGTGACCACTCAATGCTTGGCTAGTAAATTCCAAATGTCAACCATATTGGGTGAGAACTACACTTATACCCGTGCCAAAAGCATCCAATTCCACCAAAAAGTTTTTGTTGAATTCAAGAGATGAAAGGAAATGGGTAGTGAAAATGGCCCTCTTTAACTCTATGAAGGATTTCTCAACAATCTGAGTCCAATGAAATGAATTCTTATTAAGGAGGTCAGTCGAGGGCTTAGAAATTTTTCCATAATGGTTGAAAAATTTCCTATAATAGCCGGTGAGACAAACAAAACCCCTTAGGTGCTTTAAGGTCATTGGGCATGGCCATTCTTACATATCTTGTATCTTTTTTGGGTCCACTTTTACCCCATTTTGGATAATAATGTGCCCTAATTATTCCACTTCATTGGCACCAAATGAACATTTGGTATTTTTGAAAAATAATTGGTTTTCCTGCATCAAGTGAAGGAATTTGTCCACATGAAGAAGATGGCTATCCCAGGTGCAACTATAAATGAGGATGTCATCAAAGAAAACCAAGACAAAATTTCTAAGATAAGGTTTCAATAGATTATTCATGAGACTTTGGAAGGTGGATGGAGCATTACAAAGGCCAAAATGCATGACCAAGAATTCATAATGTCCCTCATGAGTTTTGAAAGTAGTCTTCGAAATATTTTCCTCCTTCATCCAGATTTGGTGATAACTGGAGCAAAGGTCTAATTTGGTGAATACACAGGCACCTTGTAGTTCATCTAGCAAATAGTTCATCTAGAAAATCATTAATGATAGGAATGGGGAATTTATCTTTGATGGTCATTTTATTCAGGGCACAAAAATTAGGTCACATGCGCCAAGTACCTTCTTTCTTTAAAAACATCACCACTGGGGAAGAATGTGGGCTAGTACTAGGGAGAATTACCCCTGCCTCCAATAATTCCTATACCATATTTTCTATTTCATCTTTCTGAGAAAAGGGATATCTGTAGGGATGTACATTGGGGGGTTGACTTCCCAGAAGGAGGGGGATGTTATGATCATGCTCACCCCTGGAAGGAGGTAAGGATGTAGGAATGTCAAAGATTTGGGGGTACTTTTTCAAGATGAGTTGCAAGCTAGGATGAAGTGCCTGAGAGGCCTATTCAATGAACTAGATGGAATAAAATTGAGTAATCTCACCATGGTGGAATTTCTTCAAGAGTTTTTCCATTTTATGAGATTTGATTATTTCAGGAGAGCCCGCTTGGAGACCCCTAAGAGTATAGAGGTGAAATTCTTGGGTGAATCTCATATATAATTATTTATAATCCATTGTGATTGACCTTAGAGTGCGAAGCCATTCCACGCCCAATACAATATCACACCCACCCATGGAAATAGATAACATGTGGGTTTTTAGATAATAATCACCCATTTTGAGTTTGACATTCTCACAACGCCCCCCACGCTTCATAGTACCACCATTAGCGATGAGGATTTGAAAATTAGAAACAAGGAAGACAAAGAAATGGATCACATTAGTGAGTCTGCGATGAATAAAATTATTGGTGCTACCACTATCAATCAACACAACAACCGATCGATGTTTAATGTAGCCCTTGATATTCAATTTATTTGGGGCTGAAATACTTGAGAGTGCATGAAGTGAGATGACTAGGTCCATAGATTCCATCGGTGTGACAAATGGATCTTCGACATGATCACCTAGATGAGCCACCTCTTGGTCTGAAACCTCATTTGATGGGATGTCCTCATTGGAAGAGGAGGATGAAGCATCAATATAGAAGAACTTTTCTTTTATACATTTATGTCCTAGTGCATACTTTTCATCACAATAGTAGAAAAGGCCTTGCTTGCGATGTTCCTCCATTTTGGCAAGAGAGACCTTTTGGACCTTCAAAGTTTGGGTCAGAGCAGGTGTAGCCCTTGGGAAAGGACAGGTGATAAATGGATCCTTCAGGGATGGTGCCTGGAGGATGGTCTCTGCTTCCCTAGATAATTGACATTCCCGCAACCATGTAGTAGGATGATGAATGTTCACATGATCCTTGATATCTTATTTCAGACCAATTATAAAACATTCAAGGTAAAATTCATCAGATAAGCCATCGATATGGATAGCCAATTGTTCAAATGTTGTGATGAAGTCTATGAAAAATGCATTTTTGCATTTCTTAGTGAGTCGGCCCAAAAACTATGATTCCCTATCAAAATAGGCACAAACTGATTTGGAGAACATGTTCCAATTGGGAGGTCCTCGATAACATTTCTTATGCCACTGCCACCACTACTAAAATTCTTAATCCAAGTACAAACCCCTACATGTAGTTTGGTCTCATCATCTCGAATATCATGAAGGGAGAAGTATTGTTCCATTTGAGAAACCCACCCGGTTGGGTTGGAACCATCAAATTTATGCATGTCAACTTTGGGCACCTTATTCCAAGAATGTAGAGAACCCCAAGGGGAAGGGGAGGATTGAGTATGTTCATAAGGATAAGACTGAAGTTCTTATTAGTTTGGCTCAACATTCTTACCCCTAAATATTTGCACCAATCTGTTGATTCATTGGTCAAGGGTTGTAGTGAAATCATTGCGAAGGGAAACCATGTTGTCAACAATTTGTTGTTCCAGGTGGGACATTCTATCCTCCAAGTTTTCATGGGACTAAGAGTGAGTAGTAGGCATGGTGAAGGATTAGGTAGAAACTGAGGTGCGAGATGGAAAAAATGGGCTTAAAAATGATAGGTACTCAGGTGATTAGGATGAAAATAGGAATCCAATGGGATAGGTCTCAAGAAGGGCATCCCTGAGGGGGTTGGGTCCGCAAGAAAAAAATGGCTTAAAATTGAAGGGTACCAATGCAATCAGAATGAAGAGAGGAATGCAATGGGATAGGTCACAAATAAAGGTGTTGAGTTTCTATTTATTTATTTTATTTTTAACTCATGTGGAGTTTTTCTCTGAACTGAATAATATTGTAGAGGCAGAATTCCCAAAGTCTTAGCAGGAAAAAAGATGTATTAATTTCGCAACCCCAATGCAGATGGAAAGGTTTCACTGCAATAGATCTTGTATTTTCTTTCTATATTATGTTCCCAAGGGTTAGGGTTTGCAGGGAATCTATAGTCAAGGGTTTTCTATGTGCTACAACTCTCTTATATACGTGAGGGGTCCAATTGTAGTACTTGTCCCAATATCTCAGGGAACCAACTAAGGAGGATATATTGTACCCTTACTCATACTACTCGACTACCCAGGTAGTAGAGATTCACTTCACGAGTTTTGTTCTTGATGACACTATATCTGTCATGTGGTCGATCAGTTTATCTACGGAGGGCTTCAGGATGCCTTGGTCGATCTATATAAAGGTTTTTTCTGATGCGCTACCACTCGAAGGGGTACCAACAAGGGTTACAAGGGTGGCCAACATATGTGTGCTTAAAAACCACTTGTATTTCCTGTGTGTCTGACTCCTCGACCATGGGTTTATGTGTGTAGCGACAGATCTATGTAGCTTAAATACGTTGGAATACGTCTCTACCCTGAAAAGAAAAAATACCCCACAAGTCATTCCTTGGAAAGAGCTCTGATACCACTTGAAATATTCCAGATAAATATAATATGTAGAACATAAATATTGAGCAAGAAATAACAAAACAACAATGATATATCCATAACAATATCAGAATAATACCAGAATAACACCAAAAGAGCACCTTTATTAATGATAGCACTTTTCTCTTCGAGGGGGAAACCTCTAGAAAAGTAGAGCTCTATTACAATAATCTCCAAGACATGATACCCAATGTCTCATACTCTTATTTATACTAATTCTACCTTCTAAGGAAACTTCTAGAGGAATATATTTCTAGAAGGGGAAGCTTCTATTAGGTCTTTTTACATTGAATTATTATTCTTTATTTATTAGGCATTTTTAACTAATGGCGGCCTTTATTAAATAGAAAACATATCCTACTAACTAATGACCCATGGAGAGGGGTTAGGAACAGATCCTAACACCTTCTGTGCCTTTTCTATAAATGTAGATATACAACCTTCACTTCCCAACTTCCCTGTTGAAACTAAATTTCTTCTCAAATCTAGTACATGTCTCACTTATTTCAACAACCATTGGTTTCCATTCTTTAACTTTGTTTGTACCTTACCAATTCTAACAATTTTACAAGGTTCATCATCAGCCAAATAAACCTGTCCAAAATCACCTTCAACATAATATTGAAAATATTTCCTATGGGGTGTGGAATGAAATGAATCCCATGAATCTAATACCCAAGAATCAATAATATTATCTAAATAAATAATCAAAGCATATTTTAACACATCAGCTGTTACATTTGCTTCATGATTTTTCTCCTATTTTCCATCTCCTTGTTTCTTTGGAGATCTATAGCCTTTCTTCAGATGTCCTTTCTTCCCACAATTCTAGCACTCTATTTTTCCTAGTTTTGATTTGGATCTTCCCTTCCTAGACTTCCCATGGTTCCCTCAGATCTTTCCTCTTTTCCTTTGTCTTCTCTGTTCTCCATGGTTAATAGATGACCTGATGTCTCACATGTGCTTTTCTGTCGCATTTCCCAGCTAAGGATAACACCCAAAAAATCATCAAATTTCAGAGTGTTTGAACCAGAAACAGAGTTAGTTACAACCATCACCAGTCATTCCATCTTTCTGGCAATGAGAAAAATATTAGAATATCCCTAACCTCATAATCAAATTTCAGTCCTACAGAACTTAGTTGATTAGTAACCGTATTAAATTCATTTAAATGGTCGGCAACAAAACCACCTTTTGACATATTCATATTAAATAATCACTCAATTAGAAATACCTTGTTGGAGGTCGAGGGTTTTTCATATAGTTTATCCAATTCCTTCATCAAATCCGCTATTGTATTTTCTTTTGAAATGTTGAAAGACATCGATGCTTCCAAGCACAGTTGTATCATTCCTAGTGCCTTTCTGTCAAGAGCCTCCCATTCTTTGTCCTTCATACTAGTTGAATTCTATGTTTTTTTGACCAATGGTGGGAAAATATCCTTCTGATATAGATAGTCTTCCATTTTCATCTTCCATAACTAGTAGTTTTGGCCATTAAATTTCTCGACCCTAAAATTTCCATCTTTATCCATTGCCCCCACTCGAACTAGGAACCCTATTTTCATGTGAGTTACCTTTCACTTTGATACCAATTGTTAGAAAAAGAGGATCACAAAGCAATAATATAAAATATATGCAAAAATAAAACACAAAAGATACACAATACACTAGACACATAGATATGCATGGTTCACCCAATATGGGCTACGTCCACTAGATAAATTTGCAGTCCTTCCTGTTAGCTCCTGAAATGTCCCATTCCAATTAGCCTTTAATAATTTTTTGAGTCTTGAAATTGTCAAAGTTTCCTAAAAGAAACCTCTTCATCCAGCCTTCCCAATAAAGATAAGTGACTGATAAAGAGACAAGTTGGATGAAGTTTTGGAGATCATAATTCTAAGTCATTCACAGGGAAGTTCATCTATCATGGAAAATTTATAGCCCTAAAAAGAACATAAGAGGAAAATTTGTGAAAAAAAGGGGGTTTTGTTGCATTTTTGGAGCAATGCAACCCATGGTGCGACCCTTCTGCGCAATGTGACCCATGACGCGATGCTTTTGTCAAACTTTTAAATTTTTGAATTTTTTTCCTGTTTTGGTCAAAATTTGACTTGGAAAGAGGATATTTGGGTCAAGGTTGCCACATATATTTTAATATAAGATAATCCCCTATCAAATCATGCAAGTGGCACTTCATTTCATCAATGGAAACGTTTTAGGGATCAAATCCTAGAATGTAGGGATATGACTAGATTTTGGAAATCTGTGTTTTCCTGTTTTAGTCAACTTTTTTGGAGATAGGTTTCGATGAGTTGGAAATGTATTTTTGGAAAGTGAGAGATTTTTTTCACAAGAATGAGCTCATCTTCAAAAACCTCTCTCATTTTTCCAACAGATGTTAGGATTTGGGAGATATGGGTGAATCTTTGAGAGGGATATTTCCAGAAATTGTATACTCTGTTTTTGCTAGCCACCTCACAAATTCGGATTTGAGTTGGATATCTTCAACAAACCAAAGATAGATGAAAAGTTTATGAGATCCATCTATTTTGGATATATATGAATATGTAATCTCTATATAAAGAGGACAGAAAAGAGGATCTTGAGGGTGGATTTTGGAGAGCTTTACACACTCTTTTATTGTAAAGACTTTTGATATATATACTAGAATCATAAGCTTCTTTCACTGTTATTGTTCAAAACTCTGTTCATTCATATTTTCATGTACTTATGATTGAATTTCATGTTCATTTCTTTGTTTACTCAATGAATGATAATTGTCATCTTGTCTTTGCATTAGTAAACTAGGATTATAAGTATTCTTCCTTGTTATAATCAACCTTTCATCTATGTTTTTTAATATACATGATCTTGTTGGTATAGTGAGTGTTCTCCATCCATATGAGTTTAAAAACCATTTGATCAATATATTTTGAGAGCCTTATCTTGTCTGGATATGTTCAAGTGTCTTGAGTGAGGGAGTGAATGAGTGAGTTATCCATTTCTGATCCAATTTTATATATTTTATTGAACATTTTATTAAGTTACCAAGCTTACTCAACCTACAAACTTGAGTGACTCTTGGAGTGATAACAAATTGGTGTCGTTGCCGGGGAGAGGAGTTTGAAGAAAGATTCCCTGGGAGACGACATAGTCCCAACTTTTGATGATAAACAAAGTTTGGGCATCATATTGGTTGTAACTATCTATCTGACGACTCCACAATCAAAAACTCCACTGGGGAGGATCCGGTTGACAGAAAGATGAAAGGGCATAAGGGAAAATCCATGTATCAGTTTATGAGTCTTCTTCATGAACTGTTGTTGTTCTTTATCAACTCATTCTTTATTTTCCCTTCACGTATCAAAAGGATCATATTATGTTTTGTATATTCAGATGATCATTACCTTATTTTATATATCCATCTTTAGAAGAACAAGATCTGCGTATTGCTTGTATTGTGGATGTTGATTCAGTATCTTTATCTCAGCCAGTTCATAAAGATAATCATTGTATTCAAATCTCTCTTAAATCTTATCAGCCATGTAAACTCGAGGAGATTGAAGCTATTTCAAAACCTATCCATATCTCATCACCTTCTACTTTTATTATTGAGCCTTCCAATCAACTTGTTAATCCTCATGATCAGTCCACTACTTTTCAAAATAGAATCATAATGAAGATGTTCAAGCCTTTAAGGCTACCATATCACCTTAACCCTTATCCTTTGTATTTCTTTGAATATCTTCCCCAGTTTTCTGGAGAGGATCACATCACAGCTGAGAGGCATTTGGAGGCCTTTGAAAATTTTGTTGATCAATTTGAAATAGTTCATGATGATGTCACAATGAGATTGTTTTCCAAAACTTTGTTCAAAGATGATGCAGTATGGTTTAAGAGTTTTCTAATTATTTTTCAAAGCATTGGGGTGAGAACAAATATTTTGATTTGTACCTCGCTAATTTTTATTCCTTGAGGAGAGAGGAGGAAGAAGATTTGTCTATCTTCAACTGAAGATTTTATAACATTTATCATAACATGGCCTTAGAGATCCGGCCTACTGAGAGCACTGCCATGGTATAATTTGTTATGGCGCAACATTCAGAGCTTGTCCTTCTCCTGTTAGAAAGGAGGTATTCATCCTTAGCATGCTTATTTGAAGATGCCCAAGAAATTGAGGAGAACATCTGTGCTTCCAGGAATGTCGGAGATCTAGCTTACTTTGAAAATATGCATGCACATGAGCATGGGAACTGTCAGTATGTTTCATATTTTGAGCAAGAAGGCAATGAGTATGAAGAAAATCTAGAACAACATCGAGAGAGTGAGTATATGTCATATTGGGAATCATATTCTCTAGTGTTTGCAGAGGTTTCTATGGACATGTATGCATGGCAAGTTGATAATCAATTTTCAAACCTTTTTGATCATGAGGTAATTGATGATTGCATAGGTAATTACATGTTTCTAGCTGATAATGATCAATATGATTTAAACCTTGCTTTATCATCATCTTTTTATCATTATTTTGAAGAGAGGTTTGTTTCTACTAATGATCAAGATTTGATCATAAGAGGACTAGAGGGTTATCAATTTTCAAGTGAAGGGGAAGACATACATGAGCAGTCAAATATTATGAATCTGTATGATGGTGATCACAATTTTGAAGATCCTATGGTAGCCTTACTTGAGTCTTATCTCTCGTAATCTCTTAAGCTTTCATATTTTATCATACCACTTGTATTTGACAGTGAGTGTGATCTCCTGAAAGAGTTTTTATGGTCACTGTTATGCTTTTATTTTTATCTTCTAATCTGTGGCATAAAAATAATTCTTTCAGTCATGAGTTTACTTGTATGGATTCATTGGAATCATGATTTCACTTGATAAACAAGAATTACAGTTGATTAGAGTAGGAGTGTGTGAAAATAATCTTAGTAGTTGAGCATTTGTTTTTCAGTTTTCAATTCGTTTGCAGTATGAAGGATTTCATTTTTCAATAAATAAGCAGAGTTTCTCTCAGTACATCAAGAGGGTTTAAAAAGGAATGATTGTACATGTTTAATACTAGATGACTCCATAACCCAATGGACTAGGAATTACATAGCCCAAGATGTATATTTCTGAAGATTGGTTTGATCTAAATAATCAGAGCAGGTTGCAGGGTTTTTAGATGGAATGGACAAGAACAAGGTCTACTAGGTTCTTGGAAACCTCACAGGGAAGTTTCCATCCCAGTTGGAGCCATATGTTAGATCCTAAAATGTACCATTCCAATCAGCCTTTAATAAGTTTTTGAGTCTTTAAATTGTCAAAGTTTCCTAAAAGAAACCTCTTCATCCAGCCTTCCCAATAAAGATAAGTGACTGAGAAAGAGGCAAGTTGGATGAAGTTTTGGAGATCATAATTGTAAGTCATTCACAGGGAAGTTCATCTATCATGGAAGATTTATATCCCTCACAAGAACAAAAGAGGAAAATTTGTGAAAAAAAGGGGTTTTGTTGCATTTTTGGAGCAATGCGACCCATGGTGCAACCCACGACACGACGCTTCTGTTAAACTTTTAATTTTTTGAATTTTTTTCCTGTTTTGGTCAAAATTCGACTTGGAAAGAGGATTTTTGGGTCAAGGTGGCCACATATATTTGAAGATAAGATAATACCCTATCAAATAATGTAGGTGTCACTTCATTTCATTGATGGAAACATTCTAGGGATCAAATCCTAGAATGTAGGGATATGACTAGATTTTGGAAATCTGTGTTTTCCTGTTTTAGTCATCTTTTTTGGAGATAGATTCCGATGAGCTGGAAATGTATTTTTGGAAATTGAGAGAGGTGTTTTACAAGAACGATCTCCTCTTAAACAAACTCTCTCAGTTTTCCAACATCGGTTAGGATTTGGGAGATATGGGTGAATCTTTGAGAGGGATATTTCCATAAATTGTATACTCTGTTTTTGCTAGCCACCTCACAAATTTGGATTTGAGTTGGATATCTTCAACAAAACAAAGATAGATGAAAAGGTTATGAGATCCATCTATTTTGGATCAATATGAATATGTAATCTCTATATAAAGAGGACAGAAAGGAGGAGCTTGAGGGTGGATTTTGGAGAGCTTTACACACTCTTTTATTGTAAAGACTTTTGATATATATACTAGAATCACAAGATTCTTTCATTGTTATTGTTCAGACCTTTGTTCATTCATATTTTCATGTACTTATGATTGAATGTCATGTTCAGTTCTTTTTTTACACAATGACTGATAATTTTCATCTTGTATTTGCATTAGTAAACTAGGATTATAAGTATTCTTCCTTGTTATAATCAACCTTTCATCTATGTTTTTTAATATACATGATCTTGCTGGTATAGTGAGTGTTCTCCATCCATATGAGTTTAAAAACCATATGATCAATATATTTTGAGAGCCTTATCTTGTCTGGATATGTTCAAGTGTCTTGAGGGAGTTATCCATTTCTGATCCAATTTTATATATTTTATTGAACATTTGATTAAGTTACCAAGCTTACTCAACCTACAACCTTGAGTGACTCTTGGAGTGATAAAACTTCCTTTATTAGTATCCAACAAATGAAGGGATACAACCTACACCACACTCATTGTAACTTCCTCTTCTTTTCTCATAGTCTCCTCTCTCATAATACAATATCCACTCACATATGTTTCCACAATACAATTACCTCATACATAAAAGAGGGTTTCCTTCTAGGGAAAAAACCCTAATATAACTTCTACCATCATTTCTGCAACCTAATGGTGAATGGTTTAGATTAACTACGAAATTACAATATTTTACCAAGCAATTTTCCCAAAAAATTCTCTTTGGGGGTGTTGTCCCCGAATCCCTGCCAAGAGGGGTTCCAATTAATGTTTCCACCCCCATGGACCCCCTAGTGACAT